>APFE030337730.1:18979-50813 GCA_000404065.3 Pinus taeda | reverse complement strand
TTTGCTTTCAGTTCATTTTAATTCATTTATTTCCTTCAAGTTTTTTTTTCCTTTTCAGCAAGTAGTTAGAAACCACTAATCACACACCTTCACTCATATAGAATTCACCTTACACACACCATCACTCATATGTTTATAAATACATCACTCCATCTTAGGAAGATAAATTAACCACAAACAACACCCCAAATGACAAAAAAGATTTAAGAGGTTGCTTAAGTACATATAGTAACCTTCACTTCATCAGCTTACGAGCCCCGGGTTGACAATTAATGACATCAATTTAGGAACACTAAATTGACTAAACACATAATACAAAAAAAATGACCCCATTTATGGCACTTTATGAATATCATCCAACATCCATCACATCATATTTAAGAGAAAATTATAAGGTTAAAGTAGTGGAATATCACATCGAGCATCAACAACAAGTTCTCTAACTCTTAAAGGATAACCTCACTTTAGCACGGAAGATAATGAAACAACAGGCAGATCAACATCGTAGTGAAAGAATTTTTGTGTAGATGACTAGGTATTCCTATGGATACAACCATATAAACAAATGTCCCTCAAGCAAGCTAAGAAGGATAATAAATTATCACCAAAGTATTATGGTCCGTACAAGGTGTTGAAAAAGATTGGTACTATGGCATACAAATTGGAGCTTCCTGTAGCTTCCCGATTGCATCTATATTTCCATGTTTCATGCTTAAAGAAGGTTATAGGTGACAAACTCCCAGTTTAAACAATATTTCCAGAACATGACGAGGAAGGAAAAATCGCATTGAAACCTGAAGTAGTCACAGAAACAAGAACTCAAGAACTATAAAATCTATCAATTTCGAAGTATACCATTAAGTGGAAGAACTTACCCGCTAAAGATTCCACATGGGAGGGTGATAATTTTATATAGAAGCATCCATAACTACTCAAGCGTTGAGGACAATACTTTTTTGAAGGAGAGGGGCATGTTAGGTTCCTATAATACTAGTGATTCCCCCATTACTATTGTCATTGTAGCCCTTATTGTCATTGTTGTGCCCCTATTGTCCCCATATTGTTATTATTGTGCCCCATAGAAGCCCACTATTGTTATTGTTTTTACCTTATATTTTTTTTTTTTATGCCGACTTTGATTATAATATGACCTGTTAGACTCCTATATATAGAAAGGAGGTTTTTTCATTTGTATCATCCAAGAATTGTTCATTTTTGTAATGTAAAGGATTTTTCCCCCTCGAAGAGGCTGATTTTGAAGGTGTTGATCTATATTTTCTTCTATTTTGTGAGCTAGCTTCATAACACTTGGCTCAAGTTGTCAGCACATGAGATTGTTACGCTGGTATTTCTGAATAATAAGGTACATTGTGTTCCTAGTGAGTGCATACTATAATTGTGTCAAGGTTCTCTTACTACAAAGGGGCAGAGTAAAGTGAGCCTCTAAGTGAGAGGTAGTAGCACCACCCAAGAAGAGACACACGTGAGCCAAAAAGGTTTATTAGCACCAAGAGAAATAGTCCACAATGGGTGCGATAATTGTTAAAACCGAGGTGAAGGGGACAACATGTACACCACCTAGTGGAGTAGTCCACGCAGATGTGATAGTCATTGTAACTAGAAAAAAAAGATTGTCTATCGAGTATCCCATGGAGTAGTCTACAAGGATGTGACAATAGTGATAGCCAATACACAAAGGTGGTCTATCTAGTATCCTCGCATAGTAGTCCAAAGGGATGAGACAACGATATAAGCAATACAACACATATTCAACAACGTAAGTACTAAAACAACCAAAGAAGTTAAACTATATTAGTACAAGTTAAGAAAACATGCATTACAAATGTTTAAAGAGTAGTCTTACAAAAATCTACAAAACATGTGTGAAAATGTGCTATCCTTAACAACCTTCTTAATTAAGAAAAAGTACCAAGACACATCTCTACACCATACATCACTAGTCCCACTGGTGGGACATTGGAGCCACTCCTCACTCCTCAAAAAACATACTACGGACTCTCAAGGCTATGTGGGAGGAGCCAAGGTGAAAAATTCCTTGCTCATACGATGAGAGTGGTATATATAGCCAAGGTTGATGCTTGACCCTTCTGACTCTTGGACAACCCTCATGACTATTCAACTTCCCATGACTTTTCAACTAGCATGACTCTTCGAATTCTTGTGCGTGTCCATTGGAATTCACTTTACATTACCTTCAGTTACAATGGATATGGCCCATAATGGTGATGTGGCCAAGACAACTCATGACACTGCTAACATCTACTGGCTGATTGTGGTGTCCATGTCAAGTTGTTGCTTTGTTGAGTGATGGATGTACTCTTGGTATGATTCATCTTTTCCTCCACATGGCATAGTGTTGTGGGGTCTTTGATGGTCTTGGTCTTGCATGATGGCTCAACACATATTTTCCTTTCGCTTGTTGCTTGACATGCTTGGTACATCCGTCCAGCTTCAAGCAAGTCTTCTAGCATGTGCACTCTTTCTTCATCCTGTTCATCTTCTTGTCATGATCCATCATTGTACCCTTTCCTGCAATTCACTCATGACGGGATGAAATCAAATCTAAAACCTCCTATTCTAGCATGATGCTTTATTTTCCATGTTCAGTTGACAGGGAGGGAGTACAAGTAACTAAGACAGCGTAGAGTGCACTCTTAGAAAAAAAATCCTGCACTATGAGGAAAAAATGCGTAGTGACCACTGGGAGGAATAATTGCACAGTGAAACTCATCAGTGTCAGCTGCAACGTGGGACACCTCAGCAAAATTTCCAGAGGGAATATAGAGTGGGACTGCAAAGGGGCAACTTGACAGTCTTGCGCAGTTTCCAGAGGGAAGACAAAGCAGGGCTACAGAGGGACTATTGGACAGTTCTGTGAGTTTATAGAGGGAAGACAAAGTAGGATTGCAAAGGGAAGACAAAGAGGGGCTACAGAGGGACTGCTGGGAAGTTATGTGAAATTTCTAGAGGAAAGACATAGCAGGGATATAGAGGAACCTGCTAAGCATGACTACGTAATTTCTGGGAACAGTGCAAAACAAGGCAGCAGAGGACTAGTTGGGCATGTCTGCACAATTTTGGAGAATAGTGTAGATGCAAGTCTTAGAGTAGTGCAGGCTCTCAGTAAGCAAGAAGGAGGCATGATGACTATGTTTGATAAATTTGCAGTTAGTTTGGTCATGGAGGCAGTCTTGCACAATTTTGGGAGGCAAACAAGTTGCTCACCTCTAGGATTGCAGAGTCCAGCTGACCTGGAGGACAATCTCAAGCACTGCTCAATTCCAGGTAGTAGAGCAGGGTCACTATAGGCTAAGACTATGAAGTGCAGCTCAGTCGGGGTTCGGTGGAAGAGGGTTGTCTCGTCAGACAAATTTTCAGGAAAATGGCTATGTGCTGAAAGTAAGTGAACATGTGCAGACTTGACATTGTGATCATACACTTAGCCTATTTGATGACGAGACAACATAGAACACCATGAAAACAGGACAAAACATGTTTTCGGTGAGACTATCTTAGAGATGAGAGTGACAAGTGTGATACTTGCGATAAAACTTCGGACGACCGTTACGACACTTGCATGACAAATCTTACAACTTTGTGTGTGAGTACAACAGGTTTTCGCATAGCGAAGGCAACCCAAACATAAAATGACAAGCCTTTAAACTCACCAGAACAAGATCAAAAGCATGACAAAGAAATCAACATGCCGAAAGATGAGCATTGGTCAAACAAGAAAAAGGTTAAAAATAATTCACAAGAGCTCATGAGGTGAGCTCGAGTGTTTGCAACCATCAAAGGAAAAACCAAGGAAGGATCCTAAATTTGGATGCAAGACAAATTTTTTCAGGGTGTCACAGTCGCTACAACACTTGGCGACACACTAGTTGAATACCAGCTTCTCTGTTTTGGTTCATTCTCAGCACATGGACTTGGCCTTTTGGGGAGTATTGATTCATTGTGTAGATCACTTTAGCTTCCCCACTTACCCCATGGACAGACATGGTTTACCTTGTATCGACTTAGTTGAACACAAAACAAAATTAAGTCATATCATAGCGTTTCCAATCGGGAAGGGAAATTTGCCTCGTGAGCTTAAGATTTACAGATTATAGTTTTTCATCTCTCGTGTTCATCCGTTGCCAACAGGCCTCAACAATACCCCGATAGAGTTGCTTGCTTCACCTCTTTGCGTAGGAAGCCTTTCTCTTCTTTTGCCTTTGTTATTTTGGAAAGAGGATTGTGCATAGACACTTATTCATTTTTTGGGGTGGAAGAGGGATCTCAACTTATTAAGAGCATAAGAGGTTATTCCTTCAAAGAGATATGTAAAGGCCTCTAATTCAGGTTTGCTTTTTTAGATTTACCCTTCTCCATTTCTACTGGTTGGATAAGCTTGAACACATAGAGCAGAAAATTGAGTATAGGTATGAGGTTTCCCAGGCTAGAGACAGGTTCATGGTTTTCCCGAAACTTTCATTATAGACGGATCGTATTTTCCATCAAGACTTCATCGGCCAACAGTTACAACCAAGCACAAATAAGACGGAAACAGGATAGGCCAATCACTGTAGTGTCACAAGGCACTTTGAACTTTAGCCACATACCCATTCAAAAACCAGAACATAGTGTAGGCACTGCTGTCGTTCTGTATTTTTGAGGTTGAGGGAGTAAACGCATAGGACAACATCAAAACCACTTTGGAAGCTGGGATCTAGCTCTGCTAGCTTTAGAGAGGGATCTCTTTGTAAGATTTAGCTATGTTTTATGTGAATTTTAGTATAGTTAATATTGTACTAATTCTTTTTTATTGGATTTATTGGTTGATTAAATTTCTATAATTCTGTTGGGCTATGGAGTCTAAAGATTAACTGGAACTACATAAAACTTTAAAGGAGTTTCACAAGGCAAGCCAGGTTTCACTAGGTGGATTTTTCATAATTTTAGATGGATTGTGAAATAGAAGAAATGTAAGATTTAGTAGAAACTAAGGAGAAATGAAGAATTCCTTAATTTGACTTCAAAAGAAAACATATAAATAATGAACAACCAGAATAGGGTGTTCTGTATAACATATCCGATTCATCACAGTTTCTGTTATGTAATTAAGATTTTCAGAAATGACAGAGAAAAGAGACAATGATCAAACACAGGAACAAAAGAAAAAAATCACCAATTCGTACACCACATGAATCCTACGAAGAATGTCCTTCTATTATTGATGCTTCCAGCAACTTGAAAATTACAATTGCTAGAGGAAATTACATTCAAAAGTCATCCCTTAATACTTCAAATAGTGAAGTATTTATATAAAATAATTAGAAAAAACATTGTCAAAACCGACAGTGTATTATTAGCCTAATTACAAACAATATGATTTATCTCTGGCAGCAAAATAGGCCATGTAGACAGATGGATGGAAAGGTGGCTCTATTTTGGTGGATTCAGTTTTTGAGCTAACTCGAAAATGTTTTGCGTTGGTGTGCTCTGTATCGTGTTGGTTGATGTGTTGGTCGTTTTCTTACTGCACCTGAATTACTCTTCAGTCCAGTAAATCACAAAGCTTCTCCCATCTCTTTTCATCAGGTATGGTAAATTTAATCACCCTCCAATAAATTTCATTTACCTCTGTGTATTTGGAAAAAATTGGCTTCATAGTAAAAACATGTTTTACTTCATTCTATATGTGGAAATCATTTGACATGGTTTCTAAAAATGCCTTTTTTGTCATACTCTCCTTTATCCCACTAAACTTGATACTTCTTCTAGCCATTTATTTAATCTTCGGGACATAGTCTTCCCGAGTGATCAATTTATCATTTATCACATAAATGTTGGGAATCCCTTTCTATATTAGTGCTTCAATTTTGTTGCAGAACTTGTTTACTCCCAGCTCCAATGTTTAACATATTTCTTCCAACTGATCAATAAGGCTCCTCTTAGTTAAGACTTTATTGACCTCCAAAATAGTGGTAGTTCTGTCACTGATTCCTAATTCTTCAAGTTCATATTTGGAATTAGAGTTCATGACTTTGATAATGTTTGAGGCTTCTGTGGGCATGTCTCCAAGATTCTCCCTTCCCTAAACAATGGTTTCTGTAGCTTTTACTATCAATTCCCTCTACTCAAAGATTATTTGGATAGATGGCCAAATCTCATTCATAGAATCTAGAATATTCATCCAAATGGTTTCCTTACTTTGGGCCTAGGTTTTACCAATTGAGGTATCCCTTTCTACCTTCTTCAACTTCTCCAACAATCTTTGTGATTTTTTCATTTCAGTAACATGAGAAGCTTTAGCGTTGGCCTTCTGTACTTCTAAATCTTTGAGCTGATTCTGAAAACTCTTGATCACTTTTGACTGGATGGACATGTTCTCTAGTGTCTTGGTCACCTGTTCAACACTTGCAGTATGAGTGGAAAAAGAAGCTGCAATGGCTATTCCTATTGCTGGTAGCTGAGAAATGGGTATGGCATCCAGGGGGACAATAGCCATCTTTTGACTCTGTTCTTTCTCCTTTATCATCTTCTCTATTTCAACATCATTTTGTCTAATCTGTATGTTCTGCTCTATAATCAGCTTCATCATGTCAGTCTTTTGTGCCTCATTTTCCTTAATGTCCTTTTTGAATGGGTCCTTTGTGGCTAGCAACTTGAGCTATTTTCTTAATGCTACAATATCCAAATTATTCTTCTTGATGATCTCTTCTACAACATTGACATATTTGGGATCATATCATATCTTTACCACCATTTCCTCCAAAGACTTGATCCTATTATCCTTGGCTAAGGAGGACACTGTCTCCATTTTCAACTGAGATTGGACATTAGCAAATGAAGCCTACTACTTTGACAATGACATAGTAGTGTTAGTTAAAGTAGAGGATATCTTCTCACCATCCTGCTTATGCATCTCCATTTGATCAATCGGATGTATGTCTTTGGTGTTAAACTCAAATGTAGTGCTCTTGTAGTCTACTATTATTTTTGGCTATGGAGTATGGGCCTCAAGAAAAGAAATTTGCATCTTCCTATGCTCTGTGTCAAACAACGATAACAACCTACTCTATGAGCTGGAGGTTTGTTTCCAAAATTGATTATAGGTATGGTTTTTGAGAATCTCATTCTTAAGCTTAATCTCCCTCTACCTATCAAAAACTGTCTTTTCATGCTCTCCTTGGCCATTCTATGATTCTAAGTTTGTTTCCTTCCAACCTTGTGATGATGAAGGTCCAGTGGGAGATGTTACAAATTTGTTGCTTGCAAGTGGTGAATCCATAATTATGATGCAGCCTGTTCTTCTATCTCTTTGTCCACATCTATCCTTGGAGTCAATTTTGTCCTCTTCCTCTAGTTGATCTTGGAATATTTGGATTCAATTCCAGTGGTTGATGATGCTCCCTACTCTCTTTGTCCTTTGCTTGATTTATCTTGAGGAGTGGGAGTATGCAAATTAGAAGTAGAAAAGAGTTGTTATTTAGCTTCCTGCAAGGTGTTTTCTATCCATTCCAACTGATTAGCATACTTTTCTATTTTAGGCCTTGAAGTATGGATGTAGGGATTACTTTTATTCTCTACCCTGATCTTTGAAATAATGCCACAAGGGTCATAAGACCATGTGAAACTTAGACTGAACTTCATTTATGTCTACTTCTTCCCTTGTTGTCCTGGTATTACATACAAATAGGCCCACCCGTGTCTTTATATGAAACTATTATTTCTTCTTGGCCACTACAAAGTGAACGTCAACAGAATTTAAGATCTATCTAATATACTCTAGGGAAAAAATCCTCATTGGGAGGTATATGGGGAGTTTGTATGGTGTCAATTTGCAACCATAAACTCTGTTTTATGTGTAGTTTTGGTATAAATACCAATCCCCAAGCTTCTCCTCATCTGTTAGATGCAAAATTATCTTGATTTCTTCACTGATTTTGGGTTGTATTGAACTGTTAACGATGTTCTTAGCTGGGTGAACAAATTCCTCAATAAACTGCTTGTAAGAGAACTCTTGTTGCGCTTCCATGACCAATGATATCCAAAAGATCACTGGATGCTGGTTTCCTACATCATCAAGCTTATGCATTGTAAAATTTAACTTATCTTCTAGATAGTAAAGGAACATATAGATTAAAATGGAGGTGTAATTAAACGCTTGCTCTATCGAAAACTTTATAAATTGCGCATGGATGATTTTAGCCAAGAATTGACTGAAATAGAACACAATGGATGGCTTATTGTTTGTGGAAAATATTGAGAGGAAAACTAAAATGGGCTCATCTACCCACTGATCAGAATAATATCACAAAATATAGGAAATCATGGATATAATTTGCTTGGCTTGATCAGGGAAGATGGAGGAAGGGTATGAGTGATTCTTCTTAGGTAAATGGTCATTCTCAAGCAAGAAGATCTCGAAAAGTGTGGCTCTGGTACCGAAATCCAGCTTCTGATAAAGCTCGGTGAGGGCTTCTAAGGAGAAAGGAGCAGCATTTTCCATAGGGGATTCTATCATCATTGGTCAATGGACTGGGTAGTAATTGTAAAGAGAACGTCACCTAATGGGGCCATGACAGCTCTTTGAGCAGAGACATAACATGCTTGACATTTTCTGGTAGACTCAGGGACTTTGAAGGTCAAGGGGAAGATGTAATGGGGAATATTGGATTCCCAGAGCTCAATTTCATCAGTTTTATTTACATGTTTGTCTTCCAACCATCAATATAATTCCAAACAATCGCAATCACATTGGGTTTCACTAATCCTATAATCCCTATCAACTAAAGGGATGTGATCTAAATCTACAAAGGGAGGGATTATTGGATTAACAGGCTTATCTAGGGTTTTTCTTTTGGGAGGCATGCTTGTATCAGAGAAAGTAACAGTAAGAGAAATTGACAAAGAGCTTACCAAGAAAATTGTTAGGGTAATGAATTGTGAGGTGAAGGAGACAAAGGAATGCCAATGTCTGTCTGGTTCTAGACGTGGAAAATCTCTGAGAACGATTGTTGTGTAAATGATTCAGATTTAAACAGAAATGCAACAAATTACAGATATAACCCAAGATACAGAGATGCAGCGGAAATAATACTTCATTTCATTAATGTAAAATACAGAAATATGCTTACAAATAGAAATGGAAATAAACCAGCTAGGGTGATGGTAGCTTATCTCTTAGAAGATATGTGGCAGCTACATGCCTATGAACTGTGTTACAATGAGGATGAAGGCCTATTTATTATTGAGAAATAATGGAAAACCCTAAACATCCAAAAACCTAACCCTAGAAGATGAAACACCAAACTGTGGGTCCCGTTTTGGATAAATTGGTACATCAACTTCCCGGGGTTGTAAATTTGGGGTACAATATTCATTTGACGCAAACAATACATCGTTAGAAATATCTATCCGAGGAATACAACTTTGGGAAAATAAACATGGTCCATGGACCCATGTTGCTCCCCCTTTTCACCAAAAATGTCATTTAGGGCCTAAAAACGGCTCCGGAAGTTCAAGGATAAAAAAAACATCCACCTGGATCATTCCTTCCCCCTTAGGAAGTAATGGTCCCCATTGCATTGAGTTCCTCCCTGAGATGAGGAAACTTCTGCTGAGCTGGGTCCCTGGTGACCTATTCTACAACCTCTGATGTGTTCAGTAATGGTGGGAAGCATGGTCAAGGGCGTTCCACATTGAACACTCGGTGTAAGCGAAGGAATGGGGGAATGTTGTGCTCCAGAGAATTGTTTCCCACAACCTTGGTAATGGTGTAAGGACCATGTCGAAGTGGTCTAAGCTTCTGATGGGCTCTTGTAAGGCGTTATTTATTTAGATGCAACCAAAATTTATTGCCAACCTAAAACTTGTGTGGCACCTGATATTAATCATGTCGCTACCTGTATTTTGAATTTTACAGAATGGAGTGGCGATAGATTAGCCCGTTGGGTAGAGGTGCTCTAGGATTTAGATCGAATGAATGCTTGACCTGATAGTGAAATGGTACCCCTGTGGGTGAGGAGAAGATATGCCTATCTTCTTTCATGACCGTATCCATATGTTGCTGCTGCTACATGTAGGAACCCTTTGCAGGGGTCATGGATGTGGCGATGCTCTTCCCCTCACTTTGGGAGTGGACCAGATAGAAAATAAATTTCCTAGTTTGTGAGATGAGCTTGTTGTATTTCTTAGTAGTGATCAAAGAGGTGGTGGTAGGTGGGGCTACCTCTGGTATCCTGTATAATGAATTACCCAAAGAAATAATAATAGTGTGAGGCCTTGACTCATATATAGCATGTCACCTTCATAAGTATGGTTTTCCTAATAGCACATCAAAAACATCAAGAGGTGCAACATCACATAATACCTCATCTATAAAGGTATTGATGCTATAGGGAAGGCGGCATTGTTGGCGGAATCAGAGATGTTGTCCTTAATGAAGCCAACCGATACTGTACGGCTGCAGGTGTGATGTAGTCAGTAGGCCCAACCGCTTCATGACCTCTGCTAAAATGAGGTTCTTTTGGCTCCCACTGTCAACAATGAGTTACGAGTGGCAAATCCTTCACCCACATCTTTGAGTGGAAAAGATGATGCCCCTCCTCTAGATCTTCGGGCTCATTCTTCTGGATCTTAGTGGTGGCAACAATGGAAATGGGCTCCGCGTCAATGATCTGCTTCCCTTTGCCATTCCCCTTGTTAGGTTTTGACTCAGGGTCGAAACATGCATCTAACTCTAAAGCCTTCAACTCGGCCACTAGTGACTAGTTGGTCTGACACTCACTTGTGTTGCGAGTGGGGCTCTTATGGAACTCACACCACTTTCTTGTGTCCTTTTTTGACTTTGTAGTGTTGTTCTTTTCTTGCGGCTTCAACGGGTTGTCTTGGGTCACCCCACCTTGGCTTTTTCCTTTGTTCTTCAGATTCGCAGATCCAAAGTCTCGCTTCTTTCGTTTAAACTTCTACTCGATTTGACAGTGTATCGGTACGTCGTGCCGAGCGAGGAGATGTTCAAGAACTCTAGTTTGTCCTAGATGTATCTATATAGGAAGCCATGATATTTGAGTACCAAATGCAACTTAGAGTCCTTGATACCCAACTATGTGCGAAGGGTATGAAAAATGTTTGTGAAATTTGGCACATCTTGGTCCCTTCCCTACCGCAACGTGGTCCATTTTATGTATTTTTCCTCATAGCTTTTGACAGGGTAGTACTGCTCCTTGATGGCATCCCAGAATGAATTCCACGTGGGTGCGGCTGAAAATAGTGAGCTCATACTTTCATCCTTCTGCTCGCAGTAGGTTTCCCACCAGTCCTTGAAGTGGGGGGCTGCTTTGAGAAGAGAAAAAATAATATTTTCCCAACTGGAAAAATCATGAACAAAAAAATACCCTTCTAGCAGATTTAACCATTTATCTATGGCATTTTCATCTATCTGACCCTTGAATATGGTGATTTAAAAATTAACTTGTACCTTAAAGGGTGTTGCGTTTCCAGAGTAGCTGTTGGAAGCCGATGCGTTGCCCCTAGGTAGCCGCTGAAGGATCTGGGCAAAGTTTTCCATCATCATGTACCTTTATTGCTCCAGGGCTTCTTTGAGCAAGATTTTGATGGGATCTCCTACCCCATCATCTTTCTTTTCATCCGCCATGGGAGGCCGTCGGGATTTGTGAGGCTGGTTTTGCAAAGGTTTGACTAGTTCAAGCCCTAACTCCTTATATCCTGACCTTGTTCGGGACACAAAGAGAAACACAAAAAAAGAGCAGACCGCTTTGATATCACTAATCCGGATTTAAACAAGAATGCAACAAATTACAGATATAAGCAGAAATAGAGAGATGCAACAGAAATAATACTTCATTTCATTAATGTAAAATATTGAAATATGCTTACAAACAGAAATAAAAATAAATCAGCTAGGGCGATGGTAGCTTGTCTCTGAGAAGAGATGTGGCGGCTACATGCCTCTGAATTGTGTTACAATGAGGCTCGAAGGCCTATTTATCATTGAGAAACAATGGAAAACCCTAAACATCCAAAAACCTAACCCTAGGAGATGAAACGCCAAACTGTGGGCCTCGTTTGGTTAAACTGGTACATCAACTTCACGGGGTTGTAACTTGGGCATATGATCTCTGTTTGAAACACACAATACTTCCAAGGAATACAACTTTGGGAAGAGCAACATGGGTCCATGGGCCCATGTTGCTCCCAATTTTCCCAAAAAACTTCGTTTAGGGCCTCAAAATGGCTTTGAAAGTTCAAGACCTGAAAAAACATACACCTGCATCAGCAAAGTTGTCAGTTTATAGAGAATAATCATTGAAATGGGAGGAGAGAGACATGATGAGGAGTAAAAGGAAGGAGAGTGATGGATTCAAAGGTTTTTAAACCAATGCTATGAAAGTCCCATTGAAAATGGTGCGGGACCATTAATATTTAAACGATTACATGGGAAGTATAAATTTAATAATGAACGGTCATTTTTCCAGGAGTGCATTCAATTGGCTAACAACTACGTAATGTGGCAAGAGGAGAGTGGCACAGGAGTCATGGTGGGGACGCAAAAATTAGGGGAAAGGATAGGCGGTTTTGGAGGGGGTAGCGAATGGTAAGTGGTTACAACAGGGGGGGTGTGAAATTCGAAGAAGCTCCCATGTAGGGAATGGGGCCCAGTGGGGGAAACGACCTTTTCATGTTAAGAAATTATATATTACAGAGCAATGGAACACATAAAATATTGCAGAAATATAAACACAGAAAACGCATAAAACAAGAGAGAGACAGATATATGTGGTTCACCCAGTTTGGGCTACGTCCACGGAGAAACAACCAATCCTTCTTTTTATATTATCTAGCAAAATAAAGATATACAACCTACAATAGATCCACTGTAACTCCCTCTTCGCTCTCAATCTCCTCTCTCTTCCTCACTTAGAATACAGATCTACATAGACGCAATACGATTCCCTCATATATAGTGATGGGTTGCCTTCTAGGGAAAAAAACCCTAAATTAAACATAACTTCTACCGTCAGATCTCCGCCTAATGAATGGCCCATATTGAATACGAAATTACAACATTTTACAAGGAAATTTTACGTCTATTCTTAGCTTCGGGGGTGCTGCCCCCGATCCCCCCACCAGGGGGGTCTCCTAAAAGGTCGCAACCGCCCCCCCTTGGACCACCCCTGCAATGAATATTTTACGGGTGGCGTTGCTACCCTATTTCGAACTGGGGTCCAATGTGGTGATACCTTTGAATACACAAGATAATCAGGCTCCACACCCAACAATATCCCACTTGGAGACTGATTATAGCAGCTCCACCATTGCTTCATTTGCTAGACAATGACTCCACTTTGGACCTGGCTATTTCTCATATTCTTCATCATACTTGTAGACCAATTGAAACTGAGAATATTCTCAGTTTCTCCTTGATTACAACTTTGGTTAACATATCTGCAAGATTCTGGCTAGTGTGTATCTTTTCCAGCTTCAACTGTCCATCTTCCAAAGCTAACCGTATGAAATGGTACTTGAGTTGTATATCCTTAGTCTTGGAATGAAATGCAAATTTCTTTGCAAGATGTATGGCACTCTGACTGTCACTGTATAACGTACCCAACTCCTGCTTCTTACCCAATTCATCTAGAAACCTTTATAACCAAATCATTTCTTTACTAGTCTTTGTAGCAGCAACATACTCTACTTCTATTGTTGAGAGTGCAACAACACTTTGCAATTTTGAGACCCAACTGATAGTTGTTCTACCTACAGTAAACACATACGCTGTTGTGCTCCTCTTGTTATCTCTATCACCTGCCATATCTGTATCAACATATCCCTGTAGAGAAATGTTTGAACCACCAAAGCGTAATGCTTGATTTGTGGTACCTCTCAAATACTTGAGAATCCACTTCACCGCCATCCAATGTTCTTTTCCTGGATTGTTCATGTACCTACTTACAACTCCCAATGCATGTGCAATATTAGGCCTTGTGCAGACCATTGCATACATTAAGCTTCCAACCGCTGATGCATATGGAACTTTAGACATATGAGCCATTTCTTCCCGAGTCTTGGGACACTCCTCCTTACTTAATTTGAAATGGCTAGCCAAAGGTATACTAACTAGTTTTGCATTTTGCATATTAAACCTTTTCGACACCTTTTCTATGTACTCATTTTGAGAGAATGTTAATTTGTGATTCTTCCTGTCTCTAGTTATTCTCATACCAAGGATTTGTTTTGTAGCACCCAAATCCTTCATTGCAAATGAGTTTTCCAATTTTCTTTTGTGCACATTTATTTTCTGCGTGTTAGAACCTGCAACAAGCATGTCATCTACATACAATAACAATATAATATAGCTGTCATCATTTTTCCTTTTGAGATAAACACAATGATCAGAGTGACATCTAGTATAACCTTGTTCAGACATAAACCTGTCAAATTTTAGATACCACTGCCTTGGAGCCTGTTTTAAGCCATACAAGCTCTTCTTCAACCTGCACACTAGTCTCTCCTTTCCTTTTACCTCATATCCTTGTGGCTGCTGCATATATATCTCTTCCTTCAAATCCCCATGGAGAAAGGTTGTCTTTACATCTAACTGCTCAAGATGCAAACCTTCAACTGCTATTAGACTTAAAATAGTTCTGATTGAAGTCATTTTAACAACAGGAGAAAATATTTCATCAAAGTCTATACCCTTTTTCTATGTAAAAACTTTCACCATAAGTCTATCTTTATACCTTTTTATACCTCCATCTTCTTCCTTCAACTTGTAAACCCATTTATTATGCAATTTTGTTTTACCTACAGGCAACCTGACTAAGTCCCAAGTTTGGTTATATGCTAAGGAGTCCATCTCTTCTTTCATGGCTTGCTCCCACTTCTTCCTGGTTTCTACCTGCATTGCTTCTTCATAACATTCTAGTTCACCAGAATCAGTCAACAGTACATAATAATCTTCCTTTTGCATCTTCCATAGTTGGTAGTTTTGGTCGTTAAATTTTTTGACCCTAAACCTACCATCTTCTGCCATTGCTCCCACTCAAACCAGGAACCTTTTTCTCCTGCGAGTTTTTCAGCCAAATAGACCTTCTCTGATATCAATTGTTAGAAAATTATATATTACAGAGCAATGGAACACATAAAATATTACAAAAATATAAACACAGAAAACGTATAAAACAAGAGAGACACAAATATACGTGGTTCACCCAATTTGGACTACGTCCGCAGAGAAACAACCAGTCCTTCTTTTTATATTATCGAGCAAACTGAAGAGATACAACCTACAGCAGATCCACTATAACTCCCTCTTCGCTCTCAATCTCCTCTCTCTTCCTCGCACAGAATATAGATCTACATAGATGCAATAAAATTCCCTCATATATAGCGAGGGGTTGCCTTCTAAGGCAAAAAACCATAAATTAAACATAACTTCTACCATCAGATCTCCACCTAATGAACGAACTAGATTGACTATGAAATTACAACATTTTACAAGGCAATTTTACATCTATTCTTAGCTTCAGGGGTGCTTCCCCCGATCCCCCCACCATGGGGGGACTCCCAAAAGGTCGTAGCCGCCCCCCCTTGGACCACCCCTGTAACGAATATTTTACGAGCGGCGTTGCTGCCCTATTTCGAACTGGGGTCCAATGCGGTGATAACCTTGAATACAGAAGACCATCAGGCTCCACATCCAACATTTCCGAACCCCCCCGATAAAGGAAGGATGGAGAGGGGGCCCGAAGAACGATACGGGTCGTGGATCATGAGCAAGAATGGATCCCGATGCCTTGACAGTGTTGTCGATTAACCATATACGCCAAAGAAGCTTTGTCTAGATGCGCTTTATGCTTTTTCCTTGCTGACTTAGGATAAAGGTGGAAGATGAAATATATATAAAAGAACTTTATCCTATCTTTCATATTTTACCTTTTTTACAACGTCCTTTAACTTAGGATAAAATGGCATAGGAAAATATTAATAAAAACAACTAATTTAGCTACCCATAACTAAACTAACATTTTATTTTTTCTAAAGGGTGCACTTAGGCTAGCAAACCCACCTTATTTTATTTTATACAGAATAAAAAACTATCGAAATTCTATCCCTTATTTCTTCTATTGATTTAGATCAAACAATTGAATCATTGTCATTTTCTACCTAACTACTGATTTAACCAGATTAGACTGTTTGGCAAATCTTTATTCTCTAACCTAGCTTATAGAAATTTAAAGAATTTTCACCATGATTACACTGTATGATTAAACAATTAGCTAGACATTGTGGCATTTTGAACAAGCTGCATACAATCTTTATTTAATAATGATGAAGAAAACTAACTATCAGTAGTGGCATTTGGTATTGCAACACTTTCAATATTATCCCTTTTTTTTCTTTTGAGGGGGTTCTATTTTTCATTCTTTTTCAATATTTTTGTTTTTTCTCTTTTTTCTTATTTACACCCTCTTTTCATTTTTTTATCTATTTTTTTCTTTTATTTGGAAATCATTGGCATATTGAGAAGTATTTACAATATAAGATTCCTCAGATACAATACTCAAATACGTTGAGATCCTATAAATTATAGGACCCTAATAGTGGCTCTAGCTGGGGATGACAATCTCCCTGTGAAATGCCAAGAACATCTGATAAGTAGCCTTGAGTGTTCTATTTCAACAATATCCACCTCTCATTCCTTTTTTTTTGTAGTACTTATGGTAACATATCAATGGAAGCATAGGGCCTTCTCTACGGGCTTCGACTTCTGTTAATAGGTCACCCAATAAAAATAATAAAGACAATGGTATTTACAATGATCAATACTAGAAAAAATTCTATTTCTTAGAGAGGTAGTGCTTCAGAATTCTCCCATTCACATGTCCACCAGGTGTTTTTGTCCCATCTAAAGTTGGAGAAAAAATGCATTGTATCCCCTGAAAGCATAAATTACATAAGGGCATGTCCATAGATTGTCAAATTTTCCATGCTTTCCTTTGTCCTCTCTTATGGAATCCCACTTTAATGTTGGGTTGTGTTATATTCTTTCCACAACTAGCCCACATAGTTAACCGGGAGGTTAGAAGGGGGGCGGAGCCCCCCCTTCGTTGTGCTGATTGTGTAGCAACTGTTAGAAATAATAATGAGAGGGCGGGGGTGAATAACTATTAGCAAATCAATATAACGTTTTCATTTCCATAATTAGATTCATATATGCCACTGCAATAAAGGCAACCCACGTGTATACACAATTGTGTTTAAGGCAGCTAGCGTATATCCAACAAACTTATGATTCAATTAATTCTTCATATGTTGATCTCTAATGAATGCATTAGAACTTCATTAACCATATAAATAGTAACCAGGTGCAGTAAAAACAGAACAGATCATCACACATAAGAAACACACATGAACACCATGATATAAGGTGGAAACCCAATGCAAGACAAAAACCACCTACTTCTCTTTTCTTTAATATAAGAAAAACCTGTTTACAATCTTGTACTGGCACAGACTCATACCAGTATGTAGGCATCCACCTGCAGAAGGCTACTACCTTCTCTCGTTCTCTAGCTTCTTGAAGAGAGCTCCGACCCCCTAGCTCTTGTACTAGCCGATATATTTACTAGTACGTAGGTGTCGGCCTACAAAAGGCTACCACCCTCTCTCGTTTTCTAGCTGCTATTGCAAGGGAGCTCCAACCGCCTAGCTCTTGTACTGGCCGATATGTTTACCAGTACATAGGCGCTGGCCTACAGAAGGCTATGATCTTCTCTCTTCCTTCGGGGACCACGTTTCATAAATTTTCATACGAGATACTACTGAAGCACAACACCATAATTGGAAGGCCATGTTTCATCCAATTTTCATACTGGACCCATCAACAACATTGAAGCACAAAATCAATCACCACAACAATACACCCATCAACTACACCTGCATCATCGATCTCTGAATCACCCAATACTGAAACAGTGAAACCCTGTCAATAACACAGTCACCAGAACACAGAGTAGACAACAAAATTTTGCAACGACAACTAGATCCAATTGCAACTTCAAATATCATACTTCATACTGTATACGCTACTCTGCTGAACCCAGCCTGTGTGTATATGCAATTTTACCAAAGCGAACCCGCATACAGATCTGCAAATTCTAACTTATAACTTTGCAGCGATTCTAGACATCAATCATACCTAGAACATAACATTTACATAATAGACATGCGTCAATAATTCAGATCTAGTCTATCCATGATCAAACCACATAATGATAAAACATTCCAAGCCTTAAGATCTCGATCCATCATTCATCATCATCCACATGGGTGCATCCTTGGTTCAGATCAAGCAAAGCATCGCAAACCCATTACTTACATACTAGATCTCACTCTTCATCATATATTCATCACTTGCACACTTGCCCTTTGGCCTAATGATCTTCTTCTCCTTATATAGTTTTAGGCCTCTCTCAATACCTTGGACCCAATACCTGGGGTCAATACTTCAGACCAAATACCATGGACCAATATCACTGATACCACAGACCAAAACTTAGTTTTTCAACTTGTACTCGCTTTACCTTCTGTGAAAGTGCGTGTATACGTATACGCGACTTGGTGTATGATGAACCCACGTGTATACACTACTTTGTCACAGTGAACCTGCGTATACCTCTCTGATCATTAATTCTTTTCTATTTACTTGTTGTACTATGATCTGTCATCTGAGTGACTTGCCATCAAGGACAACACCTGTATCATACCTATATCATAAAGCCAATAGTAGTCGGGGTCACAGAGGGTTTGAGGGGTGTAGGTAACCCCACTCTATGGGGTCTGGGGCAGCGCCCTAAAAATTTTTGGTTTTGGACCCTATGTTAGGTTGGGCAGACCCACCTATGGTTTTGTCCATGATTTTCGCACATGGTTTTGGATGCGATGGTTTTTGGTCCATGGTTTTGGACGCAATGGTTTTTGGTGCATGGTATTGGATACTTTGGCATGTATAAATATGTATTGTAACATTGAAAGGAACATAATAAAAAATCGAGCTGGTAGTCATGGTTTTGGGATCTAGGGGAAAATATCTATGTATATGTGTTTTATGTGTTATTCTCTCGCATTGTTTATTTTTAATGTTTTAGAATTCGTATGGAGGTTGTTAAAGAATTATATCTTGCAGAGCAATGGAACACATAAAATATTGTAGAAATAGTAACACAGAAAATGCATAAAACAAGAGAGACACAGATGTACGTGGTTCAGCTAGTTTGGGCTACGTCCACGAAGAAACTACCAGTCCTTCCTTTTATATTATCTAGCAAAATGAAGAGATATAACCTACAGCAGATCCGTTGTAATTCCCTCTTCACTCTCAATCTCCTCTCTCTTCCTCACTCAGAATACATATATATATATAGATACAATACAATTCCCTCATATAAGCAAGGGGTTGCCTTCTAGGGCAAAAAACCCTAAATTAAACATAACTTCTATTGTCAAATCTCTGCCTAATGAACGACCCAGATTGACTATGAAATTACAACATTTTACAAGGCAATTTTACATCTATTCTTAGCTTCGGGGGCACTGCCTCCGATCCCCCCGCTACGGAGGGGCTCCCAAAGGTCATAGCCGCCCCCCATGGACCCCTCCATAGCGAATATTTTACGGGCGGCATTGCTACCCCATTACGAACTGGGGTCCAATGCGGTGATACCTTTGAATATAGAAGATAATCAGGCTCCACCCCCAACAATCTCCCACTTGGAGAATGATTATAGCAACTCCACCGCTACTTCATTTGCTGGACAATGACTCCACTTTGGACCTAGCTATTTCTCATCTTCTTCATCATACTTTAAGACCAATTGAAACTGAGAAAATTCTTAGTTCTCCCTAGTTACAACTTCTGTTAACATATTTGCAGGATTCTGGCTAGTGTGTACCTTTTCTAGCTTCAACTGTCCATCTTCCAACGCTGACCATATGAATGGTACTTGAGTTGTATATGTTTAGTATTGGAATGAAATGTTGAGTTCTTTGCAAGGTGTATGGCACTCTCGTTGTCACTCTATAACTTTCCCAACTCCTGCTTCTTACCCAATTCATCTAGAAACCTTTGTAACCAAATCATTTCTTTACTAGCCTCTGTAGCAGCAACATACTTTGCTTTTTGTTGAGAGTGCAACAACACTTGCAGTTTTGGACCCAATCATATTGTTTCCTGTAGTAAAACACCCATACCCTATTGTGCTCTCCTGTATCTCTATCCTTCCAATTTGCATCAAGATATCCTTGTAGAGCGATGTTTACCACCGAAGCTATTTTTGATTTGTGGTACCTCTTAAATACCTGAAATCCACTTTACTGCCCATCCAATGTTCTTTTCCTGGATTGTTCATGTACCTGCTTACAACTCCCACTGCATGTGCAATATCAGGCCCTGTGCAAACCATTGCATACATTAAGCTTCCAATTGTTGATGCATATGGAACTTTAGACATATGAGCCATTTCTTCCTGAGCCTTAGGACACCCATCCTTACTTAATTTGAAATGGCTAGCCAAAGGTATACTAACTGGTTTTTCATTCCACATATTAAACCTTTTCAACACCTTTTCTATGTACTCACTTTGAGACAATGTTAATTTCTGATTCTTCCTGTCTCTAGTTATTCTCATACCAAGGATTTGCTTTGCAACACCCAAATCCTTCATTGCAAATGAGTTTGCCATTTTTCTTTTAAGCACATTTATTTCCTACATGTTAGAACCTACAACAAGCATGTCATCTACATACAATAACAATATAAAATAGCTCCCATCGTTTTTCCTTTTGAGATAAACACAATGATCAAAGTGACATCTAGTATAACCTTGTTTAGACATAAACCTGTCAAAGTTTGGATACCACTGCCTTGGAGCTTGTTTTAAGCCATACAAGCTCTTCTTCAACCTGCAAACTAGTTTCTCCTTCCCTTTTACCTCATATCCTTGTGGCTGCTGCATATATATCTCTTCCTCCAAATCCACATGGAGAAAGGCTGTCTTTACATCTAACTGCTCAAGATGCAAATCTTCAGTTGCTACTAGACTTAAAATAATTCTGATTGAAGTCATTTTAACAACAGGAGAAAATATCTCATCAAATTCTATACCCTTTTTTTGTGCAACCCCTTTCACCACAAGTCTAGCTTTATATCTTTTTTTATCTCCATCTTCTTCCTTCAACTTGTAAACCCATTTATTTTGGAATGCTGCTTTACCTGGAGGCAACATGACTAAGTCCCAAGTCTGGTTATGTGCTAAGTAGTCCATCTCTTCTTTCATGGCTTACTCCCACTTCTTCCTAGTTTCTACCTGCACTGCTTCTTCATAACATTTTGGTTCACTAGAATCAGTCAACAATACATAATATAATGAAGGAGAGTATCGTTCAGGGGTCTACTTATCCTAGTAGATCTTCTAACGCCACTTTCAGGTGTTTGAGGTGCTTGTTGCTGTTGCGGTTGTTTTTCTGGCTGTTGATCATTATAATTTTCAGACATCATCACTTTTCCTGTGATCTCGTCAAGCACTATGTGTTCTCTATTTTCCTTTTCCCATTTCTTTTCCTGCAGCTCATCATTATACAAAACCTTTTCATTGAATATGATATCTTTTATCGTAATGATTTTGTGTTTTTCATAATCATAAAAGCG
This sequence comes from Pinus taeda, assembly GCA_000404065.3. Taxonomy (NCBI): domain Eukaryota; kingdom Viridiplantae; phylum Streptophyta; class Pinopsida; order Pinales; family Pinaceae; genus Pinus; species Pinus taeda. The sequence goes on along the minus strand of APFE030337730.1, from coordinate 29,074 downwards.
ATAACCAAAATCATTAAAACCATATCCAATAAAAGTACATTCCTTCGATTTTGCCTCAAGCTTTGTTCTATTTTCTTTATTAATTTGGAAAAGGGCTTCACAGCCAAAAGTCTTTAAAAAAGAGTAGTTTACCTTTTTACCTGTCCATGCTTGCTTTGGAATACCACTTGTTAGGAATCCAAGAAACTCTCCTAGGTTGTATCTCGGATATGCCTAGTAACATATAAATTCAACTATTGTTACAGGTTTAATGGAAGGACTGATGGTTTGGTTCAAGCCAGATAACCACTTTTACTTTGTTTCACTCCAGACATGCGTAACACCCTCACACTACAAGGCTTTAGACCACCAATGCTCACAGTTTTATAGATTAGGTGAATATGGAGAATACTAACCACACCAGCAGATGCAAAAGACCATGTGATGGCCGGCTGCAACTAGTAAAGAAACTTGTAAATCTAATCTACTAATGCAAGACAAGATGACAACTCTCCTGCATTAGATAGAAAGAAACCTGGGCAACCTATTCAATGATGCATACAAGATTCTAACATAGAGATAAGATGACAATTATCTGGTGCTAAACATCAAGAGATCAAGAACACAGCATATCAGGTACAGGCTTGGAAGAAAGGGAAATGAAAAGTGAGCAGCTAACAGCAAAAGAAGCTTGTATTAGCTGAAAATGAAGACGAGATGCTGCAAGTGACAAAATATCTACAGTCTCTAGAAGTTGAACCTTACATCAAATGCCAACCTTGATTACATCTTGCTTCTGGGTATTTATAGATTTACACTACAAGGGCACTTGTCCATTTAGGTATGGAGGGGTCATAATTGACAACCAATTGCATTGAACTACCTGATGGAGTCTCTGAACGTGTTTGCTTGCTTCAGTGGATGAATCTGATCTGTTCAGGTGTTGTGCTATCATTTTAAGCAGTTGGAGTGCTGTTACCAGTGGAGTCCATGACTGATAAATTTAGTTACAGGGTCGTGCTTGTCCTTTTCTTCCTTGGCCATGCTTTCTGTTAAATATGGTTGTTGGGGAATGACTATGACTAGTACCGACAGAGCTAGTCATCTCCTTCTTCGGGAAATAGAGTGGTTGCGGACGTGGAATATGGGCAAACGGACAGTCGAGAAAAGAGAGAAGGATGATCATCGGATCGGGAAAATGGATGATAGAGATGGATGGACAAAATTTGTCGGTCGAGGTGGGAGCGAGGCGAATTGGGGCCATCAGATCTTCAGCGGACTCTGTTAGCCTCCTGCTCATAGAAGGTATTCACCTTTCGTGATCGACATATTTACAAGCCAAATATGTCATGCTTTGCTTGCAGCAATGTTCCATATTTGCTACTGAGGCAAAGAGGGCACAAAATCCTCAGGCACAAAAGTCATTGCATGTATTCTTGAGGACCATGGACCAGGCACTATTAAACATTTCTCAAGCATGGCTAACACTACTATTGACTGATCTCATTGGCCTTAGTAAGGCTGCATCCACAAAATACTATGAATGCTAAAAGGCAAGTTGTTTCAAATGAAAACTTTGAATATCCTGGACTCTGGGATGACTTGCAAAGTAGACATGTTGCAGTGCCATTGACAGCATGGGCACTTGCTAGTTGGGCGTCAGCATCATCTTCTAATAGATCAAAGATTGCAGAGCTAGACAGGGATGGACATGCTGTTATGACAATTATAATAGCACCTGAGCGAACTGTGAAATGGCATGGGGCTTTGATAACTCAACTTCTGGAGGACATTGAGACCACTCATCATCTTCTATTGTTACATTACTTTACAGCTCAAGGATTGGTCGATCACCAACCACTTCTCTACGCATGTCCTCTTACATCACCTCAAGCATTTTTTAGGGCATCGACTTAATTTAATGACCTCAACTGCTTTAGCTTCTTGGATGTTCATTCAATAGGTCCTTCTCTCACCATTTATATCTCAAATAGGATGGTGGAAAGACTGGTTAGATTATGTTTCTCAGGATTGGACTAGCACAAGCAAAGACACCACTATGCACCATCCAAAGTCATATGAGCATTTGTCTACTATTTCTACTTTGCCAAACAGGCCTGCCAGTATTGATAATTCAGATTTAGTTGTGGATGTCAAGTGTGAAGACTCTAATGTGGAGCCCGAGCTTCATGACACATTAATGGAAGGGCGTGATTACATTTTGTTGCCACAGAATGTGTGGAGGCAGTTTTATAAAAGGTATGGAGGGGGACCTGTTTGCGTTTACTGGAGAATTCGGGGATTAAGACAAACAGTGAAAAATTTGCAAGTACTAGAAATGCGGGCAAAAGCTATTAAGGGATTAGTTGAACTTGCATGTGGACGTGTTGATTCAGTTGAATTCTACTTTTCGGGATGGAATGTGAAAGATATAAAAAACAGAAATGGATTAGGTGCTGTTGCTTTAGCATATGCGGAATTCATTCATGTGACTGGAAATTTTGCATTGGCAAAACAGCTCTACGAGTTGGCACTAGAACTTTCTGCAACTGAAAATATAGTGGATATGAACAGTCAGCTAAGGAGCATCTAAGGCAGGCCGTGGATCTAGGTTTGAAGACTGCCCTTATCGTAACACCAGTGAATGTACTGCATAACTGGAAACAAGAATTTGCCAAAGGGCGACCTTTTGATTTAGACCCTTTACCAGTTTTTATGCTTGAGGATGTTTCCAGGGAGAACACAGAGAGAGCAAGGTTATTAATAAAATGGAGGAAGAATGGTGGACTTCTACTGATAGGCTATGCAACATTTCGAAACTTGTCTTTAGGAAAATATGTAAAAGAAAAGGTTGTCGCAGATGATATTTGTGAGGCTTTGCAGAGTGGTCCTGACTTACTCATTTGTGATGACGCACACATGATAAAAAACACAAAGTATGATATAACACAGGCATTAAAACAAGTGAAGACCCAATGCAAAATTGCATCGACAGGTTCTCCTTTACCAAAATAATTTGATGGAATACTATTGTATGGTAGACTTTGTAAGAGAAGGATTCCTGGGAAAACAACCAGAGTTCAGAAACCGTTTTCAAAATCCCATAGAAAATGGGCAGCATGCTAATTCAACTGCAGATGATGTGAAAATAATGAATCAAAGATCACATGTCTTATATGAACAGTTAAAACGTTTTTTTGAACGTATGGACCAGCAAACTCAAGACACACAGGTCCAGCGAGATGATGAATATTATGATGGAGACAATGACATTGATCATGACATGGAAGAGGTCTTTACCTTTGGGTCTGTTCCGCTGAAAACTTACTTGCCTGATGGTGACATTGATCTGACAGCATTTAGTATGCATCCGAATCTGAAGGATACATGGGCCAAAGAAGTATGCAATGTTCTTGAGAGCGAAGAGAAAAGGGAAAATGCAGAGTTTCATGTCAAGGAAGTGCACTCTATTCAGGCTGAAGTAAAAATAATCAAATGTCTCGTGGAGAACATTGTATTTGACATTTCCTTTAATCAGCTTGGTGGATTGTGTACACTTTTCTTTCTAGAAGAGGTAGATCATCTGAGGCGCCAGAGTCATTTATTCAAGAGGAGCATTATCCTAGTTAAGGCCTGGTGCTACTACGAGAGTCGCATCCTGGGTGCCGACCATGGGCTTATTTCTACCTATGCTTTGGAGACCTTAGCCTTGTACAAGATGCACACTCTACAGGGCTAGAAATATATGCCTCTAATTTTTCCAATGATGAATATGGCATGAGCTACAATTATAGCTATGATCCAATAAGGGAATATCTTCAGTTTGTGGACAAGGATTTCGCAGTTGATGGCATCCTAACTAATTTCTCTGTAACGGCATCGGAGGCAATAGCTTGCTATGCTCAGAAAAATGTCAGTATATCCGCCAAAGCAGGTAAAACATCAATAATTTCTCACAACAGAGCTAGTGGTGATTACCCAGGTTGTACTGATATTGCCTATCAGGCTGCTATAAGCGATGGAGCGACTACATTGATTTCTCTGTCCAAATAACAAAAGATGGTGTTCCTATCTGTAGGGAATCACCAGACCTTACGATAGGAACAAATATCATAACGAATTCAGTGTTTTATCCAGCTGGCCTAAACACCGTATCCGACATCAACAAAATGGTGTTAGATAAGCCATCTGCAAATAGCGCGCCCGACAGCTAGCACGTATCCTTGAAAGCCCAAACCAAAGTATTATAAAAAAAAAAATTGATCAATTTTTATGAATACGTGGGATCGGCACGGGCATGGGCAGTGACCTGATGCTCCTAGTCGTGATTTATGGAATCTTCCATGCCTTCTTGCTATGCAATTACAGTAGCAGTACTGTTAAGTTTATGTCTCTACCCGGTGCTCTCCACGACAAGTAGCTTCAATCTAGATGGAGCTGCAAAGAAAATAGAATTAAGGGAGAAAGTCTGAAAAATGTTTTACCATGCATATGACAACTACATGCATTATGCATTCCCGCATGATGAGTTAAAGCCTCTGACAAAGACTTCCACAGAATCACTTGCAGAGCTTGGCAATCTTAAGCTTGAACATTTGCCTGAGAAGTACAATGGATTAGCCTTGACTCTTATTGAATCAATTTCAAGTTTAATTGTTCTGGGAAATAGTTCGGAATTTGGAAAAGATGTGCTATGGCTCGAGGAAAACCTTACATTTGATGTTGATGTACGAGTAAGCTTGTTTGAGTGTAATATTAGGCTACTTGGAGGGTTTATTTCAGCTCATTTTCTTGCAACAAAATCATCCAAGAAAAGTTTTCAGGAAAAATACAATGGGCAGTTGCTTATTCTTGCGAATGATTTGGGCCAGCGTTTTCTGCAAGCTTTTGATACTTCCACTGGCCTTCCATATGCATGGATTAATCTTAAGTATGGAGTCATGGAGAATGAGACAACAGAGACGAGCACATCTGGCTGTGGTTCACTCATACTTGAAATGGGGGCACTTTCACGATCGACAGGCAATCCTAAGTATAAGGCAGCAACATTGCATGCTGTTCGTATACTATGGAGCATGCGGAGTCCTTTGGATCTGATGGGAACCATGCTGGATGTACTAACTGGGGAATGGATTGAACATTCATCTGGAATTGGTGCTAGTGTTGATTCATTTTATGAATACCTCGTAAAGGCTTACATACTTTTTGGAAGGAACGAGTATTGGGATATGTTCCACTCAGCATATATTGCTTTACAGAAGCATTTTCGACATGGTCCATGATATCATGAAGCAGATATGAGGACAGGGAAGGCAACAGATTGGCAGTGAAGTCACTGATCCCAAGGCCACTGTTCAGGAAGGCGCACAGTTTTCTAGCCGATTGACGGGAATTAGGAGAGTCTTTCAATTTATGGATTGGGCCTTGTTCATCTGAAGAAGGTCTACCATTTCTACAATGCGTTACCCATCTATCTGGCATCGGGTGGTGTTGATGGTGTCAAATTTGATGTTCAAAACATCATTGAAACTTTAGATGATGGTCATGGTGGTCGTGTGTCTATTATAGGGCAACTCATCAAGCTAAAGGGACAGCCACCACCAAAATCTAAAAAAGGCAAGAATTATTTTTTAAATCTATGGAACCGCCTAAACAATACCAACAAAAGGATTCATGAGCAGTTATTACAGAGTTATGGCCAAATAGCCAGCGCATCACAAGAAATGACCCATAAACTCAATTCTGATGCTGCTGCCTCCAGCGCAGCTTAAATAGATATTTTTGCATTTACTTTAGTATAGATTAGGATAGAAGGAGTGACTCCATCAGATCTATCTGAGATCTGTTTGTAATAGATATTTTGCCTATTTAAACAACGCTGTTTGTTGTTCAAAGGGTGAGAGGTGTTTGATCGATAATCTCATTTTGAGACTTGCTATGTACGCTCTAAGAGATTTAATAAACAGAGCTTGCTGGAACATTTGTGTTTGGACTGTCTAAATGTGGATTCGATGGTTGAAGAATAAGATTACAGGATTCTTGTGCTTCTTCATGGACTAATAATTTTTCCTCATCTCTTTCTACAGTTGCTATGTTTGCTATACCATATCTGTGTCATGATCTAAAATTGCAGGAAGAAAGAATAGTTCAGATGTCACTTATCCGTGCTCTGTCCTCAATTCCTGTTTTTTCTCTATGTTTTCCTTCTAAATTAGCCTATGAATATGAATTCCTCTTAGGCTCATATTTGCACTAGTTTCCTCCGTATATGAATATTGTTGTAGGAATTTCTTAATTGCTCCTATAGAATGTTCAGTCATGTTCCCTCTGTTAGCATAATGAAAGTATCTTAGCTGTCTTTCATTCCCTGACATCCATTTCATCCTCATTCAAACCTGATATTATTCCTTGTGTAGCTACCCTGCTCTGTAGTCCCTTCTTTGCCAAAGAAAGCACATCCTTCAGTCCACATCCTTGACTCCATGCCCAATGTTCTAAACCTCTTGCGCTTTGCATGCCAACACTGCCTGAACAGATCATTCATCCTGCCAAACTCAAACAAAAACCATGTGCATAATAACTAGCCTGAAATCATTTCCTAAACAAAGCTAAATCCCAAAGAGAGAGCCCTCTCTGACTGCTGGTAGGCTAGGACCGACAGTCCAAAGCTTGGTCTGTGGTTACCTCGGCGTACCCTAAGGAGCCAAGGGACAACCTGATGTTAACAGGCAGAAAATGGATGTTAAAGGCTAGGAAGAAATTGTTGATTAAGTCCCACACTTCATTTCAGTACATCCTCAGCCTAGGGTGTTTGGCCTGGCATTGATTTCTGATTTTCTTTATGACCAGTTTAGAATCTCCATAGACTGTAAGACATTTGATTGTAATATTTTTTGTTGTTTGTATCCCAATGATCAATGTTTCATATTCCACCACATTTTCGGTCACTTCAAACTTCAGTTTGAATGAGAGGGGTATCAGGTTGCCTTCCGGAGATACCAACAATATTCCAGCTCCATTTCCATCTTTTGAGTTTGCTCCATCGAAGTATAATTTCCATGTTTTATTTCCACTTGGTCGCAAGTGTTATGACTTCCATGTTAGGTGTATTGATGTTTCCTCTAGGAAGGTCTCATTCTATTCTAGGAATAGACAGGAGATGTCACTATCTTTCCCATGCATTGGGAAGTTCTTTGAGCCTTTAGCTAGGGTCACAGTTTTCAAAAACCGAGATTCTCTATACAACCTTCTTTGCTCACCTTCAAAAGTGGGAATGGTGGCATAAGTTAGATCCAGCTTGATAGAGCCACCTAACTTTGAACCCCAAGATATAGATAAGAGCATACCAAAATGAGGAGGTATATCAACCACCACTATATCCATTACCACACTTTTCACCAGCATTTGAGCCAAGTTTACCACTAGATCCTTTATCATGCCTAAGCACTTGACTCCCTTGGAGTCAAAGGAGTATAGATCCTTGTATGGTCTAGTGATTTCCAAGCCCAACTGTTCCATTACTAATAATGGCATGATGTTGCATGAGGCTCCTAAATCCAGCATGCAATTATGCAACAAAAGGTCATGGATTACTAAATTCACATAAAAAGGTGTGGTAAAAGGATCCAACTCTTCCACATGCAGCCCAAAAACAACCATTGGCCTCTCCTCCTGGGGGATTAAACTATCATGGGTTGGTGTTGAGATAGATGGATACATAAATTGAGAGACCTGAGCTTTATAAATAGGCTGCTTTAGAAGCCCAGTCAGGGGAACAAGAATTTTTACCTTTTCAAGCTCCTTCTAGAGATTGAATGTAGGTTGGACTTTTTTTGTACCTCCTCACTTTGTTCCTTCTACCTTGCCACTGGAAGCTTTAAGCAGAATACATGTCTCTTTTTCTATATGTCCCTCTGAACTAGTTCTTTCCTCATTAGAGGAGATTTTTATCTTGGAAGGGTCAGGATTCAGCATACCCTTCCCTTTATTCAATATTGGGGGAACAAATCGGGGAGCAGCTTCCCCTTATTGTTCTGGTTCTCTCGTCCTCTTCTTTGAGGATCTTAGATCATACTTATATTGTAGTTGTGGTTGCATGAACTCTGCAAATTGTTTGCAAAAATAATCCCTATCTTCCTCATCTGTTGTTTCTTCTCTATCATGATTGGCCTCTTAGTGAGTTATATTCTCATATTCTTCTTCGGTAAAAACAGAATACATATTTCCCTAAATCCCTTGTGTATCTAATTATTGTTCATCAGGACCATCTTCCAAGTATAATGGATGGGGGATCTGATCAAGTTGTTCCTTTCTTTCCCTTGGAAGTAGCTACAGTGGAGACCTTCTATATTGAGGTTTAAAGCCCTGATTGTTGACTTGAACATTCTGTTTGGAAACGTTCTTATTCTCAATTTCAAGATTTCCAACCTTTTGTGTTGAAATCCTGACAAGTTTCTCTAGCTCATCCCACTTTGGGTCTGATGATTCTTTATCTTGACCAGAGGAGGATGCCTCCTCTTTCCATCTTTTGGGTTCAATAGTTTCTTACTTTACCCTTGACTTGCATGTCGAGACCATATTGGATTCCACTTCAAGAGCATTGGTCTGAAGTTGGTGTAGAGTGAGAGACTTTCTTTTTCTCAAGGAAAAACTAACGCCAAACTCAAAAACTCCCAGGAAAACCACATGAGTCACAGTTGGAGGAGGTTTTATGTCAGCAAGCAGGTTATTATACTGCTTATTGAATCTTTTGATAAATTCTAAAGTATCCTCCTTCGGCTTTTCCTTAGGGCATTAAACTCAATGAAGAGGTACTCATGATCCCTCTTTTCTCCCCATTTCTGCATGAAACCATTTTCTAGCTCTTACCAGGTAGTGATGGAGGCATTGAGTAGATCTTTGAACCATTTTCTGACTTATCCCTCAAGACTTTGTACAAAAAGTCTCATGACCACATCCAACTGATCCACATCTAGGATGTGAGGAAAAGAACTGAAGGCCTCAATGTGACTCTTTGCCATGTTATCATCTTCCCATTGAACCTAGGCAGTTGCTTTAGGTGGTTCTAGGGCATTGCACTCATAGTTTGAGGTAAATTAAGAGGTGCATACTTATTTAGAAAAAATCTTCGGAGAGCCATCTGGATTGGTGGAGGGGGATTGATATTTTCTTGAGGAACTCGGGTCAAGACCACAGTGATTGGAGGAGAAGCAGGGTATGTCAAGGCCTTAGGAATAAGTCCTAAGTAGTGAGAAACACTGGCCTAAGCATTGGAGGCGGAGGTGACAAAGGCTGATGAGATGGTAGTACAAGTCAGGGGAGTTTTCTCTTTCCTGACTTTCTTGGAAAATAGCTTTTCTGGATCATATACAAAAGGGGCTTTCTTTTGGGACGTATCTAAGCGAGTATGAGTCATTTTAGAATCCATGGTTATGAATGATAATGATGGGGGTGTGGAGTCGCCAAGGTGATATGAATGCAATCATAATAGACTTCGCTCACCTACATGATGTCGTATCTCGGGGGAAATCCTTCAATAAGATCCCTGGTAACGGCGCTAAAAGATGTTGTCTGTCCTAGAGATAGCCTTGGATTACTTACAAGACCAGTGCCTAGGCACATCTAAATTCTATGTATCTCATATGATCCTCAAGAAACTGAAGGCATCACATGCATCTTCTAAACATAGTAATTACAAATACAAATATACATATAACAGCATGGGTTGGTTCCTATTATGAAACCAGTTCACAAAAAGATAGAAAAGAGAGATCAACGCCTTAGAATTTAGCCTCTTCAAGGGGGCAACCTCCTTTACATTACACAAATGAACCATTCTTGGATGATTCAAATGACAAAATCTCCTTTCTATATATAGGAATCTAAGGAGTCACAATATAACCTAGCCGACCTAACAATAATAATATAAAGCCACAAAAATAACAATAGAGGGATTCTATGGGGCACAATAATAACAATATGGGGTTAATAGGGGCACAACAATATTAATAAGGGGTACAACTACAATAGTAATGGGGTAATCACTAGTATTATAGGGACCCAACATGCCCCTCTCCTTAAAAAAGTGTTGTCCTCAATGCTTGAGTAGTTCTGGAT
>APFE030337724.1:0-23734 GCA_000404065.3 Pinus taeda | reverse complement strand
TGTTTGCCCTATTCAGTTTTTATGTAGAGTGTATATTTTTTGTTTTTCTTGGATCTACTAGTTTCACAGAAGGAATGTATTAACAATATATTCTATTCAAAACTGTTTTAAGTTTATGGATTATATAGAATGCATAATAATCTCATAATTAAATTGCAATTTTCTTGTTTTTCTATTCCATTTTGCTATATTTTAGTGATTTTATTTTATTACCCAGAACATAATTTTTATTTTCTAATTCTTATTCAATCTTTAGATGAGTGGTACACCTGGAATTTCAGCTTTTCCAGAGGTAGATGACATTTTCTCTTGGGTTGGCACCATAAATGGAGGAAAAGACATTGTTTATGAGGGTCTGAGATATAAGGTTTCTTTGAGTTTTCCAAAGGATTATCCCTTCAAGCCTCCTGTAGTGAAATGTGAGACACCTTGCTTCCATCCTAATGTTGACAAGCTTGGAAACATATGCTTGGACATTCTTAAGGTATGTTTTATTTGTTTATTGTCTTTTCCCTTACCTTCTAGGTTTTAGAAAGTTCCCTACAACTTTCAAGCCTAATTATGCTATGATAAGTAATATGTCACCTTTTATACATTAATTTAAGTAATATGTCACTTTTTATACATTAATTTGTAATGAGAATTGGTTATAGGAAAAATGGTCCTCAGCATATGATGATGTTAGTAATATCCTCCTACATGATGTTAGTACTATCCTCCTACCTATTCAAAGCCTTTTGAGAGGTAAACATGAGCTTAATTTGGATCAACTTTGTAATTTTATATTCCTCTAGCTTTGTTTTCCACACTCAATCAACTCTTTTATATTGTGCAGAACCAAATAGTAAATGTCCACTTAATACCTTTGCAGCCTCAATACTGAGCAATCAAGAAGGTAATCCTTGTGACTGTTATTAAAATAAATTACAATTCCTAATTGTATGGCAGGATGATTGAATTAATTTGGCTTTTAATAATAGTCTAGAAGTCTTAGTGTTAAGGCATTGACTAATTATGGTTGAGAATGTGTAGACTTCAAAAAAAACAGTGATGAAAAAAGTAGTGATGAAACAGTACAAGGATGAGGGTGGAGCAACTAGTCAATAGTTTTAGTTCATGTAGTTTACAAGATTCAAAGACTATTTTCCTTCCCTGAAATCAAAACAAAATGTCTTAGAGGGTGGTTTAAAATTTTTGTAGTGTATTGTAATAGAAGTAGTGGAGTTTAATTAATTGTATTATTTTTATTGTAAAATATTGTTTATTAAAATTGAATTTAGGTAGAAAGTATACTTATTGTTGCTCTTAACCAATGGGGAATGTTTCTTGTAAATGTATATATATCCATTTTGTCCTATGGAATTTGCTTAGTTATAAACTAACCATGATATGAATTATGGTGGTTTTTTATATAAATGCATAAGATTAGTTAGGAATTATATGATGAATGGTGGTGCATTTTTTTGGACAAATGTTTATAGACTATTGGTAAACTTGTATTCATACTTGTAATTCATGAACATATTGTCTCATGATTTATGTGGTTGTTTTGAGTGCTGGTAGATGTTTATAATAAATGTATATCATTTCCATTTTCTTAATTTATTGAGTCTTTGACTACATTGGAAATTTGCTTGTCTAGAAGTTACTACATGGAAAATTATTTTACACATAAAAGTGATTACATAAACCTTCTTTATTGGAGATGAAAGGTAATGTTTTTCTATGTTATAAAATATTATTTAGATATAAAATTTTATAGTTACTATCAATATTTACAAATTTATTTCATTTTAATATTTATATTAAAATTTATAATTAGAAATTTAATAATGCAAAATATTTGATTTTCTCCATATTTATGTTATTTATATTTTTTTGGAATAAAATTCCATCTTAGATAGCATCACAATAATAAAATAATGTAAATAGAATATGGTGGAATTACTTATTTTAAAAAGTTATAATTGCTTAAGGCTTCTTATTTCAATCTAATGTGGATACTGACTTGTTGCCTAGATTGATTCTCAAGGAATGTACTCAGTATATGGTTAGTCTTAATGTGTATCAACTACTATAGTGTATTAAAGAGTTTGTTAGGTTGCATTGACTTTTACTAAATTTAAAAAATTATATTTGTAAGTTTGTTAGATTGCATTGACTCTTAATAAATTTTAAAAATTAGATTGTCCTCAACCCCACCAATTTTCTAGGGGTTTGATATTATTCAAATTGTAATAAGTTCCTCAATTTCGTCATTATTATTTATAACATTAAATTATTAAATTATATATAAGGAAATTTTATTTAGCAAAATGGTCCATTATTTTTAATAAATTTAAAATATTATATTCATGTGATGTGGCCCCATCATAATGTTGACAATATTGGAAACATATGCTTGGACATTATTAACCTATGTTTTGTTTGTTTCTTATATTTTCCCTTACCTTCTAGTTTTCTTTTCCTTTACCTTCTAGTTTTAAGACAACTACCTGCAACTTGCAAGCCTAAGTATGGTATGCTAGGTATTTTGTTACTTTGTATATTTTGATTTGTAATGAGAATTGATTACAGGAAAAATGGTCCTCTGCATATGATGTGTTCTTACTATCCTCCCGTCCTGTCTATTCAAAGCCTTTTGGGAGGTAAACAAAGAAACATATGCTTGGACATTCTTAAGGTATGTTTTGTTTGCTTCTTACCTTTTCCCTTAAGTTCTAGTACCTTCAAATAGCAAGCCTAAGTATGGCATGCCACTTAAGGTATACTAGGTAATCTGTTACTTTTTATAAGTTGATTTGTAATGAGAATTGATTACTAGAAAAATGGTCCTCTACATATGTTGTGTTTTTACTATCCTCCTGTTTATTCAAAGCCTTTTGGGAGGTAAACAAGAGCTTAATCTGGATCAAATTTGTAATTTTACATTCCTCTCCTTTTATTTTCTAAACTCAACCAACTCTTTACCAAATAATGAATCTCCTCTTCATACCTTTGTAGCATTGACATGGAGCAATCAACAAGGTAATGCTTGTGATGCTCTTATTAAAATAAATTATAATTCCTAATTGTATGGCACGATGATTGAATTATTTTTGACAATGTAGACTTCAAAAAGGGTAGTGACTACATACCATTGACAATGTGTAGGCTTCAAGAAGGCAGTGATGAAACTTTACAATGATGACGTTGAGCAACTGGTAAATAATTTCAATTCATGCAGTTTTTAAGATATTCTTTGCCTTGGGTGAAATCAAATCAAATTCTCTTAGATGGTAGTTTAACAATTTTGTAATGTATTTTAACTAATTAACAGAAGTAGTGGAGTTTAGATAGTTATATTATTTTTATTGTAAATATAGTGTTTATTAAAATGGAATTTAGGTAGAAAGTATACTTTTATTACTCCTAACCATTGGTGAAAGTTTCTTGTAAATGTATATATATCCATTTTATGCTAGCATGTTGAATTATTGGCCCTTGTTAGCCATTAACATACCATCATATAAATGATGGTGGTTATTTTATATAAATTTATGGTGGTGGTTATTTTATATAAATTTATGATGGAGGTTATTTTATATAAATTTATAGGATTTGTTAGGAACTATATGATGATTAATGTGGTTGTTTTATATAAATATATAGAGGAATAGTTAGGACAACCTGGCCAATAATAATGCATATTCATTTTTTGGACTAATATTTACAGGCAAACTTGTATTCATACTTGTAAGTCGTGAACATATTATCTTGTATTCATACTTGTAAGTCATGAACATATTATGGCTATTTTGAATGCGGGTAGATGTTTATAATAAATGTATAAGATTTCCATTTTCCTTATTCATTGGGTCTTTGACAAACTTGGAAATTTTCCCATAAACAAGTTATTACATGGAAAATTATTTTTATACTTGAAAGTAATTACATAAAAATTTGTTACTTAGATAAATGGAAATTTGTGGTAACAATTATTGGGATATTCTTGAGCTAAAATAATATCTTATTATTTTGTGCCCCTTGAGCTAACGAGGGATGATTACTAATTGATTAGTTTTACTGTTATAATCAAAATAAATTCTTGAACTAAGAGAGAGAGAGCCATTGAAGGAGGAATAGTAATTGATTTGTTTTACTGCTATAATTAAATTAATCTCAATTTCAGAGCAATGAATTGGAAAATGAATCAACTTGTTTTTAATATTGAAAATATATTTATATTTATTATTATCATATCAATTTATTTATTAAAAATATCTTGTAAGGAAAAATATCCATTAAAATTTTAAGCCAATTTATTTATAAAACAACATTCCAAAAAAATAATCTTAGACTAATAAATTGATCTAAAAACCAAGCTCCAAATTTGTAGATAATTACCCAACCAAATAAAATATTTATTTAAAAAACAATCTAGGAACTTGTAAATAATTGGAAAACCAAACATTTAACACATTTCTTATGGCTCAATTAACAAAGATATGCTACCTTTGCAACTTGGGAATCTTCCCTTGTTACTATCAATATTTTACAAATTTATTTTTAATTTAAAAAAACCATGCTTATTAACTATACCTTTTAAATTATTAAATTATTACTCTTTGTTAAATATTTAATAATTCTTAATAATGCCCAAACTATTTAATTTCCATATTTGTGTTATTTTATATTATTTTTGGGAATAAAATTTCATCTTTAGATAGCATTACAATAATAAAATCACATAAATAGAATATACTCTAATTATTTCCTTTAAATTTTTGTTAAAAGTTATAGTTATCTAAAAGTGAGATGACCATATAAGTGGTACAATTAAAAACACACATTTAATGAGACTTCAATACTAGAATAAGGTTGTGACATGTCACTACTTATTTGTATACATGAATTCTGTGTTGATAGATTTTACTTTATTTGATTGAAGTGAATTTTGTGTTTATAAATTTTAGTTTATTGTAGTGAATCTGCTAATTAATTAAATATAAATTTCTTTGAAATGCTATTAAATATTTTTTGTTTTTTTTTTTTGACATTTTATTTAGCAATGTCTTTTTTTTCCACTTTCTTTTGTTGAGAACAAATTCAACTTTAAATTTACAAAATAATGATCTAAGAATTTTAAAGAAATGAATGCATATTGATGATATTTTGTCAAAAGTAAAGTGATACTCTTGAACCACTATAGGTAATACACCCTTTTTATCTTTCCAACCAAATAGAATGTCCTATTTAATATCAACAATTGTTTTGAGGTATATTTTGTGTGAATAAATGCTTTTATGCTACATACAAAAAAATATATAAATAATTATTTTTGAGATATATTTGTATGAATAAATGCTTTTACGTCATATAAAACAAAATATATCCAAATTTATTGATCAGCCTAAACACACACAGTATTGATGTTTTTTTTTTACATTATTCATATAATAGGAACATGTTCTTTGAAGAAAGAATGAAACCTAAATAGAAAATTCATTGCATTTGTAAGGGTGATCCTTGAAGGTGTGCTAAGTTTCTATTTTTTCCTTTTTTTTATAGGTTCCTAGGAAACCCTAAGCATTACCCCTCATTTCAATGATGATACTTACTGTGAATCAAATGACATAGGTTTAATGTACTTGACTTAACAAGGATATTGAGTGATTCCCATAGTTTCAATTACATCACATAGGAAACTAGATTGGTGACACTAGACCTTCTTCTCCTAATTCACAACACTCAACAAGTTCTCCTAGCCTACTAGGCTAAATATAGCATGTTTAATTGAAATATGGTGAAAATAATTTGATATTTTACATATTTATTAAATTTAATGCCTTGAAACTCACATAATTGGTTTCTAACATGCATTACTTAGAAATTTAGAAAGCTTTACCTGTTGCACCAAGTTAATGAAATTTAGAAATTTTTGGCTTAACCTATTTTAAACTCTCAATTTCTCAATATCCTGAATTAATGGATATGAATCTATATAAAGTTACATATGCCTTGAATCCCTTACATGTTCAAATAATTTACACCTAAAAATGCAAAAAGACACTCTATTTTTTGTCAGGTTTCTCATTCCTATAGTTTTTTTGGGGCCTTCTATATCACAAAAATATCACAAGATACAAAAAGTCATAGAGAGCAGGGAGGCTGCTTCCAGGGAAATCAACCCTCCTAAGAGTCCAAAAAATCTTTCCTCTATGGAAACCAAACCTTCCAAAGAGTTTATATCAATATATAAAATTATAGGAAGGACAAGTAATATCAAAATATTGCAATGTCTAGTAATAAAAAGGTGCCTATCACTAGTCTAGTTACTTGCTTCGACAAGGCTCATCCCTATTTCCTGAATATTAGCCCTATGAATCATTAGAAATAAAACATAAATACAACTAAAATTCATCAAAAGATGGGTAATTATCCAAGGTAGACCCTATAGTTACCTCCTCCTTGATTAAACTTGGTTTCCTATAGTTTGGAGTGTCACCTAGACTTGACAAGGTTGTGAGTAGGTCCTTGGGCATAAGAATTAGGTTTTCCTTGGGAGAATTTCAATCCACTTGAGCCATAGCTATCCTTGTATGAGTTCCATTTTTGATAGACCTTTGATTGAAATGGTGATCCCTAACACCCCTTTTATGGAGGCCTTAAACATTCCTTCAAATATTGAAAACTACTTCAATCCACTTGAGCCATAGCTATCCTCGTATGAGTTTGCATTTTTGATAGACCTTTGACTCGAATGGTGATCCCTAACACCCCTTTTATGGAGGCCATAAACATTCCTTCAAATATTGAGAACTACTTCTTTAGCTCCATAATGTCAACCCTATCCAAAACAATGGTGTGTGAAATCATGGCTTTCATAGTACAATACATATCCAATCATAAGGTTATTAATGATCATTAGTCCCATTCTGATGAGAGAACGTAGAGTTGTACACTACTTGTAGAGAAAAATATATATCATAGAGCTAGTATAGGGCAAGAAATTCAGAATTATGATGAACCACTACAATGTTTTCCATCCATGCCATGTGGTTATCGTCAATTTTCACCTCAATCACCTTCCTTTGCCATGCATTTGAGCATTTATCAATCTTGTAGTTAGGATTGGATGATTCATCAATTTAGATATTACAACTACATTCTTTTTTCAAAAATGAAATTGTTGGAAATAAACTAGGTTTTGAAAGTGTAAGATCTATATATATCTTTAAATTATATATTTGTACATTGTATGGGTTTTGTCTCTTTAAAAAAATGTTTTTTCTTTATGCATTTAGGATTATTTTTCTTTGACCATGATTTCAAATTAGTAGAAACTTGATTCTACTTAAAATTTGGAAATAAGAGGATTTTATTTCCTTGGCCTTCAATCTTAGTGATGGTATACTATTCACTTGACCTTCTTTATAATTGTTGATGATAGGTTTTAATTAGCTTGACTTTTTTCAAACTTGATTGCTACAAAAATAGAGATTATGTAGCTTATGATGATGAATGGATTCTTTACAGTAGCTACTTCTATTAGATATGGTGGCTCTATGACACCTTTAATTTTAGAATGGTAGTGGTTGCTCCAATCTCTTCGTTAAGAGTAATGTTCAGTCTTGTTATGGAGTGTTGTAGTATATAAGGAGACATTATCATCGTGTTAATTATTCTTTATATATTTCCTTCTATGATGAAACCCTTCTATAATACTATGTATTGATGACTTGAATGAATTTTGACACTTAGAATTATGCAATTTGATATCATGTGAATGTTATAGCAAAGAAAAATAGATTTGCGGTAATAAGGGAATCATGTAAGATATGCTTTTATTAAGTCGTTGAATACATTGACATTGAATCTCTTTTATAGATTTCATAGCTAGCTGGATAACCTAACTACCTTCTAATAATAATAGTTATTAATTCCACCTATTGAACTTAATCATTATGTCTAGTCACTTATACAATGTGTTCTATTACATAGTGAAGCCTTATAATCTAACAATTTATCCCACATAGTTTTGTTTTTTTTAACTTATATTTTCTAATTTTTTTAAGTTGACTAATTATTATTTGAATCAAATATTATACACCTTTATGTTTTCAACATAGTTTTTCTTATGTTTACATAAAATGAAAAAATGAAATATCCTTTTGAAGAGTAAGCATTCGAAGGTATACTAATTTTCTCTTAGATGTATAATTATTACGATACTGATTTTTCTTTGGGTGTTTTCCTTCATGGGAAAAACATTATACTATAAGTTTTAGAAAAAAATAATTCAAAAATATAATATGAAACCAAAAATGAGAAAATTATATGTGGATTCAATGATGCAACCATTGGAATTAAGTTGTTCACCTTCCATGGAAGAGATGAATGGATTTCACTCTTTGGAAGTTGTAGCTCTATGAAAAATTGCAAAAACAAAACATTTGAATCCTTAATCAAGCATAATATTAATTATATTGATGGCTTGAGAATGTGTTTTAGAGACTCTCATTTGAGCTCCAATGATGAATTACACCCTGATTGTGGTTTTAGGTCATCTACTGAGGTCTTAAAACCTTGATCAAGTTTATCCCTCGATTGTGGCTTAGCAAAGACTAATTTTCCCCTTTGACTTTCCAAAAAGTGTGACATAGATTTATGGATCTAAATAAAAGTAATATTACTCATAGGTTTATAAAAAAATTACCTCCACCATTTGCATTGCCTTAATCCAAATTGTCATTCCATTCTTAGTCACTGAAAAAACTAATTAGAAAACCAAATTAGATAAAATAGAAGGGGTCAAAGTATACCATAAGTAAATCAAGGAAATAATTTTGTATCCATTTAGTCACAACGTTAATGATATTGAGTGTGGAATGCAAGGCTAATGGATAGTAGTAATGACAAGTAAAAACAAAATAGCTTGCGAATTCCAATAGATCACTAATAGATTTTATAGTATATACCTCTAACATGAGAATTGCGTCATTAGGTATTGTTTCCTCTCCTTCCCTATTCTCCATCTTCCTCTTTTTCTTATTTGGCTTCACCTTTATTTTGTCTCTAATGTTATGGCACAACTGGGAGGAAGATATAGTAGGATGTCATATTTCTAAATGAGATTCTCTAGGTTCACATCATTATTTTGGTAGTTGTCACCATTATACACAAAAATATATTAACTAATAACATAATATGTATTTGCTTTTCTCAATTATTTTATAATATGCATTAATATTTTCTACATTAACGCTAGGACCTATAGTCATATGCAAACAAGCCAATCCATCTAATATCTTATCTATAATAATCTCTTATTTCTCATCCATCCAAACATGCATATGAAAAAAATCTATTGTGTTGCTTTATCTCGTTAAGAAATTAATTATCTTGTGTGTCCTTTTTAGTGAACATGCAAGTTATTCATTGTATAAAGTTCAAAAATGTATATCCTTTTGTTTCATAGTTGATTCGATAACAATGCAAGTATTCATTCATCTCTTAAGCTTTCTTCGTTGGTTCTACAAAAAAGACTTGTATTAATTTAAAAATTTATGCATCCAAAAAAAGACACTCCTGCATTCATTTGAATGTTAAAGCGCCCAAAAGATGTGATGAGTTAGTAAATAGTAATATCCATTATAATAGTGGAAATAAGAATGGGCTTGAAGAAGAATCTATGGAACCCTTTACAATAGATAGTTCATAAAGACACTAATAATATTGTAACAAGAGTTATTGTAATGATACTTTCCACTCGTTTGATGCTTGAAGGCTGAAGTTGGGAAGTTATGGTAGGAACCCAACACAAGCAAAAAAATACGTAAGGGTTCTTAAGTACAAAATGGTGAAATAAATAACCATCTAGTCATTTTAGTTCTTCATTTTAATTCTTCATGTATCCAATTGGATGGAATAACAATACACTATTATTATCTAATTATTATTAAATATTAAATACCAATGAATGTTTTTCTCTGAAGAAAAATGAGCAACGCCCTATTAATAAAATAAAAAGTGACATAGAGCATATGCATAAGTGCATTCAAATATTGCCCTCACAGCCATAATAAGTACTTTAAGCACACATAGTAGCTAGGCTACAAAAGGATAAAAAAATAAAAATAAAAATAAAATTACATTTGACTAGATAAACTTGTTTTTTCTTTTTTTCCTTTTTTCTTTAACACTTTTTGTGAAACCCCACTTGATGGATTAGATTAAACAATTGGAAGTTCATTATTTCTTGAAGTATTTAAGGTTTCTGTATTTGAATCTAAGCTCTGAGTAACATCTGATCACTTTGTTCCACCCAGACCTTGATTTTTGCTCTTGTCCTCATGTTGATTTTCATGGATTGAAACCATTGCTGAGTTATTGATAGTCTTTGCCTTTTTGTTCTGATCATTCTTCTTCTCTTCTCCCTCCTTTTGAGAACCTTGTTGATTTTGTTTCTCTCGGTCTTGCTATGTCTCATCAATTTCTTCATCCTCATCATCTGAAGAAGGAGGATGAAAGAATTTCCATCCTCTTTTCTTTTGTTGTCTTTTCTTTGTCCTTTTATTTGCTTCTTTCCATGTGTTCTGCAAGTGCCTATTTGATGGAAAATATGGCATCTAAAGGTAGTATTTTCAAAATCTAACCATTGTATCCATTTTATGTCTTGATGTGTCAGGTGGATGCGATCAGGAAGGCCTTTTCTTAAATCCATCTCAACACATATGCATGCAAAAGTGGAGATATCTTTGTCCATTCTTTCTCGATCCACCTTTAGGAACCTTCCCAAAGAGCTCCCAATGCCTTCTAGAACATGGTGGTTCCAATAAGGGAGAAGAAGATTAGTTAGCCTTGCCCAAACTAGAATTTTTTTCACCACCATTGATTTGGCATAAAAACCAAGAAACCATGGGGTTATAAAGAGACCTGCCCTTCCCCAAAACCACGGTCCTTAAATTGTTCATGTTGTGTGATTTAATATGGCCCTCTTTATACCTCAACATTTTGTTGGCCATGCATAATTTAGTGTAGGTATAATCTCATTCAACAAACAGTATGCACCTGCATGCATCTCCCATTTAGGAGTTATAAGTGAAAGCTATACTATTCACCACTTCACATCCTTAATTCTGAGAGATCAGTTATCCTCTCTTTTCTTACTTGATGCATGTGTTACTTTACTACTAAAATTAGATCTTTAACTCCTCATGAGCGATAATTATACAAAACCTTTTTTCTTTACCAACTCTCTACTCACTAATTCAGAATCATGTTTTGAATCTAGTGTATAAACACACGTTGCTCGAAATTGGTCTAAAAGCATCAACCCCACTATATGTACTTTGTTTAGATAGAGTAGAGGCACACAATTTATTTTACTCTTATTACTTCTCACAAGAAGTACATTGGTTAGCTCCCCATTCTTTTCTTCAAATTGTAAAGGTTCATGCTTGTGAGTTGTTACCCCTAGAACTTCATATGTATCTGCACATATATGTACATTAAGGTACACCTTTGTAAATTTTTACACATTAGTATGTTGAGATAGTGTTCATAAACTTACAATATCTTTCTATCATCAACCAAGAAGCACCAAGACTTGCTTCTAGATTTCCACTATTTATGTACACTAGGTGTACTTTTGGGTATCAGTTCATTGATCTTCTTATAATACCATCATTATTAATGTATGATGCTCTTTGCAACATTTATGCAATATGTTGTATTACATTTATGCACCCTTCACAATCTCATCAAATAGATTGATTAGTACTTTATGTCTCTTGCATTTCTAAGTTACCACATTGCTTTACTCAACTTGAATCCCCACACATTCTAACTTATGTATGATAAATTAACTATGCATACTTTCTTGATAAATTTTTGTTGCCTCCATTAATGTGTAATTGGAACATTTTATTATTAAATTATTTTATCCATGGGCAAACCATATCCAATGTAAATTATATCATTACCTGCATGTGCACTAATCAACATAGCCACATTAAATTTGAAAGACAAATTTTTAAGGTACTTAGTCTCATATTACGTACAATACTTGTCTTTCACGTCTCCCATCCCTTGTTAAGATATTTTAATATAGATTCATTTCCTTAGTTATGTTCTTAATTAGAAAACGTGCAACTCATAATTTGATTCTGGGTAGAATAAGGTGATGACTTGTTACTAATTTACCCCAATGGGTTTGTATTTTATTAAAATTTTATCCTGGAATAGAAAACACACACTCTCAAAATGTAAATAATAAAATGATGTGATGGCCACAGTAATAAATCCACCAACAGAGTTGTTGACTATCCTTCTCCCTGAGAGCTCTCAAGGTTGGAGAAAATGGAGGTTTTGAGGTGGTGTTGCACTGCACCTGACAGTCTAGGCTAACTTCCACAGCTCGACTGACTCTGTCATGCCTGCCTCCTACCCACGGGATGCTTGGAATTCCATTATTGTGGTCATCTCGTGTTCCACGCAGATCATAACCTCCACTGACTTGATCCCTATCGGTTAGTCATGGACCAAGACACCATTGGTTATTTTAAGGACCCCAATCCCCACAAGGAAATTTGGTCTTGTTAGTGCACTGTTTTGGGTTCTATTTCTTTTGGCTCATCCATGCACCCTCTGTCTACTTCGAACATTGCACTAGACTGACCTAGGCCATTTTTGACCCACCCACCACCCGCTATCAATCTTAAAGATGCCTCTAGCTTAGTCTCGTATTATGTACAAGATTTGTTTCTCACATCTCCCATCCCTTATTAGGATTTTTTAACATAGATTCATTTCTTTAGTTATGTTCTTAATTACAAATATGTAACTCATAATTTGGTTCTAGGTAGAATAAGGTGATGACTTGTTACTAGTTTACCTGAATGGGTTTGTATTTTTACTAAGATTTTTCCCTAGAAGAGAAACCATACAATCTCAAAATGTAAATAATAAAATGATGTGATGGCCATAGTAATAAATCCACCAATAGAGTTGTTGACTAGCCTTCTCCCTAAGTGGAGCTCTGAAGGTCAACGAAAATGGAGGTTTTGATGTGGTGTTGCACTGCACCTAACAGTTTAGGCTAACCTCCATGGCTCGTCTGACTATGTCATGCATGCCTCCTACCCGTGGGATCCGTGTCATTCCATTACTATGGTCATCCCACATTCGACACATATCATAACCTCCACTAATCTGCTCCCTGTCGGTTAGTCATGGACCTGGATACCATTAATTATTATGAGGACCCCAATCCCCACGAGAAAATTTGGACTTACTAGTGTGTCGTTTCAAGTTCGGTTCTTTTGGCTCATCCCTATGCCCTATGTCTACTCCAAACATTACAATATACTAACCTGGGCCATCTCTGACCCACCAACCACCCTCTGTCAATCTTTCCCTGGTTACCTTGAACCTCCTCAGCACCTACCTGTAACCATACCCTACTTTCGACTCGTCGCTACCCCACCCACCTCATATCTTCACCCCGCCCAGCAACCCTTCTTTCTCTAGCATCCCTCCACCTGGGTCTACTACCCACTGATTCCCTACATAGGCTGGAGGTGCACCTAATCCTATTCGCCCTACACCCAACACCCCCATCCACTCTGGCTGCTTCACTACACCGGTCCCATACCCTAAATCTACTCCTTCAACCCCCCACATGGTTAACCAGGGAATCAAGGGATTCCTACAGGATTACCCGACGACTCGCAGGTTAGACAAAGTCAATAATGGGAGGTGTTTGAAGGTTGTTGACAGGGATATCAACCTTTCCTTGGGGGAAGACCTCTCGATGGGGGAAGTAGCTGATATAGCTGAGAAGGTCCTTGTGGGCGGAGTTCGGGGGCAAAATTACACTGTGGATAGACTACATCTCTCAACGTTGGAGATTTGGGGCACTTTAATTAAAGAAATGCCCACCATTCGAGTGCTCACAGGAGGGTGGTTCACCCTTAGATTTCATAGAGAAGAGTATACATACTAGATACCCTCAAGGTTTTGTCACATTGAATTATCCCATGTATTGCTGAAAAGATGGGATCCTTTATTTGATTCTGAGAGGGAACATCTAGGAGTTGGGCTCCCACCACCAGGCTCTCCTTGATTCGCTTGGATTGGGCATCACACCCTATCGAGTTGAGCATAAGTCCTCCCAGGGGAGGCCATCCAAGATTTCCAAAGTCATCAAGATTGTTGGGGCAGATGTAGCCTAGGGCAGACAGAACACCATTGAAAGGGTACTTAGAGCACAGGACACCCTTGGCATTGTTCCCCCATGAAGTGGCTATCCTTTAGTTGTAGGGGTTTAGCTAGCCCCTCTTAAAAATTAGCTATCAAGAGGCTCTTGGGAAATGAGCCATGTGATATTATTTTTCTACAAGAAACCCTGGGTAGATTTGAGCTAATTGTTAGGACTCTCCTAACCATCATGTCAAGATGGAATTTTCAAGCTCTGGATGCTGCTGGGAGATCGGCAGGTATTGCGCTTGGGGTAAACCCAGAATCCATCAATGTCACCTCTGCATGGGGAGGTCATGGATTCTCTCGTATGGATATATTTTGAGCTGAATTGGGCAGAAATCTCTATATTATGAACATCTACACCCCTAATCATAGTAGACTGGACTTCTAGCAGAAGATACTAGAGAACCCCCTGATTGACCACTCCATTATACTAGGGAGAGATTTAAACTTCACCATCAGTCATGAAGAATCCTGGGGACACCACTCATAGTTGGATCCACTCTCAAATCAATTGGGATTACTTCTGGAGCAACACAGTCTTATTGGCATCCCTATGAACAAGAATTTGTCAACATGACACAACAGAAGGACTGGAGAAGAAGCTCTTGGTAGGAGACTTGACAGGTTTCTCATACATGAAGACCTGATCACTTCCCTCACTAATTAAGATAGTGGGTGGGCACTCGTGGGATCTCAGATCATTTCCTTATCTATTTGGATTGGAAAACTCCTCTAAAAAACCCAGGGCTCCCTACAAATTTAACTTGACCTGGTTAAAGGAACCTGAATATCTCAAGTTGGTTACAGAATTTTGGAAAGCTCATCCCCTACCAAATGATCAGATGAAGGCCAATGGTTTTGGCTACAACCTGGTCATTCTCAAGAGAATATCCATTGATTGGAACAAGGGGAAAAAGTCTAGGGAGGAGCATACCCTCTGTGACATTAAAATCAGCTGGCCTCACTAATGGATGATCAAGGCAGAGGGTACACCTCTATCAAAGCAATGCTACACCTTATGGACTTAGAAGCCCAGAAATCCAAGTTCCTGCTTGAACGGGAAGAAACATGGAGACTTAGAAGCAGAGAAATTTGGTTACAAGATGGGGATGGCAACACTAAATTCTTTCATAAATATGCCAATGGAAGGAAAGCCAACAATACTATTTGGTAGATGCCTACTAAATAGGGTCTCATTACTAAATCCTATAATCAACTGGCTAGGTTGGGGAACACTCACTTCAAGTATCTTTTCAAAGCCCCACCAGGCACAACTCTTATTGACATTACCTACATTCTAGGGCATTATCCTAGATTTGTGGAGCCAAACTCAAAGCAAGACGTCATCAAACCTTTAACTATGGGAGAGCTGGAAAGTACCCTGAAGTGGTTTAAGAAGGACAAAAGTCGGGGCCAGACAGTTGGTCCATGGAATTCTATCTTACTTTCTTTGACATTATTGGCTTGGACCTACTCAATGTGATCAAGGAATGTCACTCATGAGGAAGAATGTATGAAGCTATAAATTCTACCTATATCACCCTTATACCCAAGACAAACTCCCCGCTATCTTTCAATGATTTCCGGCCTATATCCCTTTGTAATTGCCTATACAAAATTATTGCCAAGATAATTTCCAATCACATCAAGCCGATCCTATTAAACAACATATCCTCTGAACAATTTTCCTTCCTACACAACCATAAAATTCAAGAGGCCATTGGTACAACACAAGAGGCCCTTCACTCCATTAAATAGAAGAGCCTTAAAGGGGCTATTCCCAAAATTGACCTCTCAAAGGCCTTTGACCGGGTCAGCTGGATATTTATCAAGATGATCCTTACACACTTGGGATTTCCACATGCCTTCATTAGATAGATCATATGTTGTATCACAATTGTATCCTTCAAAACTTTAAACAATGGATCAGCCTACCATTTCTCTCAGGCGGAACGAGGAATCAGGTAGGTATGTCCACTCTCCCCACTACTTTTCCTTATTGTAATGGAAGGTTTAAGTAGGCTGATTGCTTCAGAAAAAAGAGTCGGGAGGCGCAAGGGCCTCAATATCACGGAACGATGCACACTTATGCATTTTCTTTTTGTGGATGATATTTTGATATTCTTAGATAAGGCCAAATCCACTATTACTTTATCAACTTGCTCTCAACAGGAGACCTATCAAGCATATCACAACTACCCCTTCCAAATCCTAATACTAGAGGATGGTTTGAAGTACACTGGCTTCAAGATTAAAGCAGATGGATACAAAATTACATATTGGACCTAGTTGGTTGCCACGGTGGAAAAAATATTAAACAATTGGAGCCATCAGTTACTATCCAAAGCTGGTAGACTGGTGCTCATTAAATTTGTTCTAGAAGAAACCTTGGTCTACTAGATGTCCCTAGTGTGGATTTGGCAAGTTATCTTACACGGGATTCAGTGATTATGTTTCCATTTCTTATGGAAGGGACGCAAGGATGGGAAACAATTTGCATGGGTCAAATGGAACAGAATTGCAGTCCCCAAAAAATTGGGAGGCTGGGACCTCAAAAATATTTTTGCATTCACACAAGCACTTGCGGCCAATCTAGGATGGCTTTTCCTAAAGCACAAAAGCCTTCGGATAGAGGTGGTTACATATAAGTATATCTAGCCTTGTTCAGTTATGGACTAGATAAGGTTACCTGCTTGGAACAGGAAAGGAATATTAGTGATTTGGAGAGTTGTCATACACACCCTACCCATTATAAGAAGTGGTCTTACTTAGCATATTGGCAATGACATGTCTGTACACATTGGAGCTGATCCATGGATTGGATGCGGCAACTTACACAATATCTCTCTTGGGTTGATTTATTCCCTTAATCGTAGTGGAGTGGCAACCATTGCACAAATTGGGGATTTATTAAATACAACCATATATCAGCAATATTGGCTATCAGAGGAGGCCCTTGATATACCAAAATAGTGGCATATGGAGTGGAGGAGAAACGTTGCAGCTTTAATAGAATCCTATTTGAGACTTAGGAATGTTGATGATGAAATGATATGGGCCCTTGCTCAGAAGGGGACTTACACACCAAAGGAGGGTTACCCTATTATACATGCTTTCCATAAGCCTATTTCATTGTAAAGCTGGTGGAGTTAGTTATGGAAGTTGAAAGGCCCATTATGCACATGTCTCCTGATGTGGAACATAATCATGTACAAGACCCCATCTGGAACAAATATTAGGAAACACTCTTTTTAGGGACGCTCCTCGTGTGTGTTATGGCGTGGGGAGGAGAAATCAAATCACCATATGTTTCTCTCCTACCCCACAACTAAGTAGATCTAGGAGCAGGTGATGCATACACTATATATATATCTCAGGGATGGGTTGGTGATTATATACTAAATGCCTAGAACAACTGGTGGACTAAATCCCCTAATCCAAAAACTCGAAATCTCCCTTTAATTGTGTGTTGGCACATATGGATGAGCAGGAACAACAACATTTCTCATGGGAAGCAAATAATTTGGCCACTCATTATTCCTATGCAATAGTTACATTGGAATCCCATATGATAAACTGGTTTCCATGGTTCATACCATCATTCCAGAGGTTATAGACAAATTTCATCCTTGGGACTACTTCGACAGTTTTGCACAAGACGAAGGGTGTGACTGTGGCATTATCGTATATATATCTAAGACACATATCTTCCATATTTGCATGAGGTTGGGGGTGGAACAAATAATTTTTCGGAGCTCCTAACACTTCATCATCCCTTATACTTTGCATTAAACAAAAGCTGTAGGAATTTACAAGTCTTTGGGGACTCCAATATTGTTATTAACTAGTTCAACTACACTTCTACATGCCATGCTTATACTCTCTGAACCATATTAGATGATGCATTGTTCTTAAAAACTCATTTTGATCATATTTCATGTGCTCATATCTACAGGGAGCACAACGAACTTGCGGATCAACTTTCAAAAGCGACAATGCACCATCACAGAGGGGAATGGTTGATTTGTGACCACAGACCAGAGCAGATCTACCATTACTTCCATAGACCATATATCGATCAAGATCTATAGAGGGATGATAGGCCCTAACTTATTTTCAGTTCTATCTATTGACTACAGAACAGTAATCACCGTGGGTGAAAATTTGAAAACTTTTTGAAATTATGTATATATAATGTATATGATCAGATATAGGATGCATACCTTCCTCTAGGTTTTTGTATAGACTCCTTCAGATCTTAACAAATTACATATGACTACGGTCACTCGCTCTGCATATGCCTATGGCATTTACAACATGTAATTTTCCTTGATAATGAAAATTATGATACTTTTCCCTAGAAAAAAAATAAATCCACCAATCATTATTACTTATTGAGATCATCAATTTTGTCTTTCCTTTGCATTACTCTTTCCCTCCTAGAGATTTGTCTCATTCCCATATAGTTTTCTAGGGAGTCTCTCTTCCTCCCCGGCATTATATCTATCTAAAACCTTGATTAATTCCACTTTTCTCATATATATATATATATATAGATATACTCTTTTAAGAATTTTATTTAATGATTTTTAAAATAAACATAATTTTTTATTTGACCTATATGGTATCTAACCAGTGTCAAATAGACCACAGATTCTCCCTCATACATGGTAAGTTTCTCTTTGATTTTATCATAATTTAGTTGTGAGAATTTATGATTCCTTCACATATGAAAGCACATCCATGCAACTCATTGTATCCCCATAATGAGTCCTACATGTAAGTCACACTTGTCAATGTACAATCTAAAGTAATCATATCCTTCTCATATATGCATTGCTTGTTATCAAGAGTTAATATTGCATTAGTATGCTGGTCATGCCTTACCATGATTACCAATGGTTTAATTATCTTGTTCTGCTATGCATAACTCAAAGCATCACTTTTCAATCATGATATAAGAGAGTTTAACCAAAGCTTAAATTTTGAATTCTTGACAATGAATAAACTTTTTAAGCTCCCCAACTATGAGGGAACACAATAAAATTAACTTATTTGTTGGAAACACTGAGAGGGGGGGTGAATCAGTATTTATTATTTTTTGTTCTAGTGATTGCCAAAAGCATATATAGATATGTATATGTATACACAGAACACAAAGATTAATAATCGGAATAAATGCTTTTATTAAAACTCAAGAGAGTGCAATGAAATAAATACAATATAAGTATAAATATGATTGTGAATTAGTTTCCAAGCTCCAACTTGGACTTCAGTGAGGCTCCAACCTCTAGAGCACCAACTCTGTTTTGCACTGGTTCTGCACTTAGGAGTACCTACCCTCAATGACTTCAATCCTATTCAATTTTGAGGCTCCAACTCTTGGGCTCGAACCCAACTTTGGCATACACTGGTATGCTCCTGCACTCTATTCAACTTCTGCTACCCCTTTTGCCTCTACTATTTCCCCTTGATCGCTAGCTCTTTGGCTTCCTCCTCGCTCGCTTGAGCTTCGGCTTCCTCAAAACTCGCTCGACCTTCTGGCTTCCCTTTTCCATTCACTTTAGCTTCCTATGCCATGTCATCGTTTTATCGCAATCGCCGCTTTCGGAGGTTCGCACATAACACAGTCGATTGTCGATGGCCGATTCCCCTACTGGACGCGATATTATATAAACTGCAGTTGATATTCTCGTCAGGTCCAACCTTATCACAATTGACAATCGCAAGGAAAGGGTTGCTTAACACTGTGTTCCCTTTGCTCCGAATTCCCGATGCGATAATCACTATCGGTGATTGCAATGGTCCACTTGGCACTTCATGACTTCCGCTCCCGATGTGTTGGATGTGATATAACAATAAACAAAAGTTAATATACTTATCGGGTCCACAACCTTATCACAACCGGGGGTTGCCCTTGGCGGAGGTCCGATGCGATATCGCTATCGACAATCGCAAGTCACACAGGGTCAGGTCCGATGCGATATCGCTATCCACGATCGCAAGTCACATATGATCAGGGCCTTACACACTTGTGATACCCACTCTGAAATGCCGATGCGATAATCGCTATCACAAAGCGCAAAGGTTCAGGGCTCGACAGCTTGGGATGTAGCAACAGATGCGATAGTTTTTAATGCATATATGCATGGGTTTTGCCTCCGATAGCTCTCGAATGTGTAATTTGATTCCTCTGATGGATCTGTTTTGGCTCTGTTTGTTGTGGTGGCAGTTGCACGCATATGTGTGATAGTTGTTAAATGCATGCGTATAAGCTTTCCGATCGTTGTTTGTGTCCTCTGTTGCTTCTATGGCTTTCTGCATCGTCTGTTTGCTTTGTCTACACCTCTGTTGCTTCGATGGCTCTGCTTGTATCTATTACATGCATACATATAAGTTCTTCGATGACTTATTTGCATGCTTCCATTGGCTCTGTCACCTCTTTGTGTCGTTTGATCCTCTGGTGGATCCTCTTCTTTGGCTCTGTCTCCTTCCTTGAATATTGCCATATTGACATCAATGACAATCTGTGTCCAACAATCTCCCCCTTTTTTATTGATGGCAATATTCTTCTACTCTCTCCCCCTTCGACATCAATGGAAAATGAATGCATATGGACTCCCCCTGTCAAACTACTCCCCCTGTTCTGCTACATCTTTATGAATGGACTTGAGTGATGATAAAGAAATAACCCCCATCTTTTGACGCAGATGTTCGAATGCCTCTCGAGGAAGAGGCTTTGTGAAAATATCAGCTATTTGCTCCTTAGTACTGATATATTCCAAGACAATGTTTTGTTCAGCTACTTTCTCATGGAGGAAATGATACTTGATTGGTATATGTTTGGTTCTTGAGTACATCACTAGATTTTTGCTGAGACTGATAGCACTTATGTTGTCACAATGGATGGTAATTGTTTGATATGTACATATCTCAAGATCTTTTAGAGCTTCCTTCATCCATAGTATCAGAGTACAACAGTCTGCTGCAGCAATATACTCGGCTTCGGCTGTGGATAATGATATGGATGATTGTTTTTTGCTGAGCCACGATAACAAACAGTCTCCTAGGAAGAATGCATTTCCACTAGTACTTTTCCGATCATCTATACTTCTAGCCCAATCAGCGTCGGTATATGCGGTTATAGTCAGTATTGAGTTCTTTGGGTACCAAAGACCGAAATCAAAAGTTCCCTTTAGATATCTCAGAATTCTTTTTACAGCTAATAAATGGGATTGTTTGGGAGCAGATTGAAATCTTCCCACCATTCCTACTGCTTGGATTATGTTTGGTTGTGTAGTTGTTAAGTATAGAAGGGATCCAATCATTGACCTGTAACGATTTGCATCTACTAGAGGGGAATCATCATCTTTGCTCAATTTGCAGGTTGTGGTCATAGGTGTGCTCACAGGTGCACAGTCCTCCATTCCAAATTTTTTGAGCATGTATTTTGGATATTTGGCTTGAGATATACACAATCCTACTCTGGTTTGAGATACTTGAAGTCAAAGGAAGTGGGACAGCTCTCCTATCATTTACATCTCAAACTCTTTTTCCATGCTTTGAGAAAATTCATGGCTCATTTCATCATTATTACTAGCAAAAATCAGATCATCGACATAAACAAGAGCAACTAGTAACTTCCCTTGATCTGTCTTTACGTATAGATCGCTTCCAACCACTCCCTTTTTGAAACCTTGTTGTTGTAGATAGTTATCCAGTCTTGCATACCAAGCTCTAGGAGCTTGTTTCAACCCATATAAAGCCTTTTTGAATTTACAGACTAAGTCCTTTCCTGTTGTTAGATCAAAACCTTCTGGCTGCTCCATGAAGACTTCCTCCTTGAGTTCCCCATTTAGAAATGTTGATTTCATGTCCATTTGATAGATTTTGAATCCTTTTGAGCAAGAAAATCCCAAGAACATCCTGATAGCTTCCATACGGGCCACTGGTGCAAATGTCTCTTCAAAGTCAACTCCAATTTGTGAATAGCCTTTGCAGACAATTCTTGCCTTGTTTCTGATAACCTTTCCTTCCTCATTCATTTTATTTTTGAACACCCATTTGGTTCCTTTTATGTTTTTGTCCTTTGGACGAGGTACCAGCTCCCAAGTCTTGTTCTTCTCAATTTGGGACATTTCTTCTTCCATGGCTTTTACCCAATGAGGATCCTTACTTGCTTCTGCAAATTGTTTATGGTTTGTCATAGATAGGAGGGCAATGATTTTCTCTTGGGTGTGATTGATGTCCTTCTTCGGGTCTACACACCTTCATCTTTATCTCCAATGATCTACTCTTCTGGATGATGTCTTTGGACATACTTCATCTTTGAAGGGGTATTAGGTGGTTCTCTTTCCTCTTCTTCTTCTTCTTCTTCCTCATTTATTTCTTCTTCTTTAGGTTCTTCTTCTTCAATGAGAAAGTCATCTTCATGTTCTTCAATTTCCCTTTCTGGAAGATCTTCATCAACCTTTACATCAATGCTTTCCACTATTTTCTTCAGTCGATAATTTTAGCACTTGTAAGCCTTGCTCTGTGTATAGTATGCAAGAAATATCCCTTCATCAACCCAAGAATCAAACTTTTTGGGTGAGCCATCATTTATTTTTATGAAGCACTTGCTTCCAAAGATCTTGAAGTACTTCACCGAAGCAGGTCTTCCTTTCCATAGCTCATAAGGGGTTTTTTCACAATTTGGTCTTAATTGAGTTCGATTCAGTGTATAGACATTTGTACAAATGAATCCGACCATATCTTTTAATGCATTGGCGGGAATTACCACTCCTCAAACCATCATGATAGAAGGGCAAATCAAGAAGAAAAAGTTAATAGTGTTGATTGATTCGGGAAGTACCCACAATTTTATTCATTGTAAGGTAGCAAAAGAATTGAATTGCTTCCTATATCCAACACCAAAGTGTCAAGTGATGATTGCAAATGGAGGAACAATAAATTTCTCTAGAAAATGCCATAATATCAAGCTATCCTTGCGAGAATATGTATTGACTAGCCCAATGCTTTCTATTCCAATGGGAGGTGTTGATGTTGTACTAGGAGACCAATGGCTACAATCCTTGGGTACAATAGCCTTTAATTTTCAAGAACTTTTCATCAAATTTTCTACGGAAGGAAAGGAAGTTGAATTAGGGGGTATTGCAGGGAAACCAATAAAGATAATCAGCTCTAATGGTATGACAAAGCTTCTAAAAAAGGAACAAAGAGGTGTAATTGCACAATTATGTTTGCTAGAAGTTTCCACATTGGAATCATTTATTTCTCCAAATCTACAAAAAGTCCTAGACAATCATTCCAAGGTATTTGAGACTCCCAGAGGTATCTCACATGTGCGTGATCATGATCATGCTATTCATCTAATTCTAGGAAGTATTCCTCCAAACATCAGGCCGTCCAGATATCCCTATGTCCAAAAGAGAGAAATTGAACGTATGGTTGCAGAAATGCTAGAGGCTGGTATAATTCAACCGAG
>APFE030337720.1:4323-35637 GCA_000404065.3 Pinus taeda | reverse complement strand
TCGACGAGTATTTTCTCCACAGCAGGTGGAAGGGGTCTCGTCATCATCATCAGATCAGCGAGTGTTATCTCCACACCAGGTGGAAGGGGCCTTGTTGCCGACAACAGCACAGGTAGCAGAGAGGGGCAAGCAGCCCATGATTGAGGAGAGAGTGTCTGGTGCTCCGGTTATTGATCTCGACATTGATTCTCCTAGCACAGAGCTCAAGGATATCATCCGAGAGCAAAGCACCGAGATTCATTCGCTGCAGAGACACAATTATTGAGGGAAAAATGGGTAATCACATATTTGGAGCAGCGAAACAAACAGCTGGAGGATGAGAAGGAATTGGATGAGCTATGGAGAATTCGAAGTGACCGAGTCATCAATCGTAGGAGGCCCGGTGACTTGCTGCCCAAAGAGAGGGAATCCATGCTTATCCGATTCAACACACACTTAGAGGAGTTGTTGGCTAAGGCCAATCGGAAAAACAAGTTGCTAAGAAACATGAAAAATCATTATTGGGCAAGAATGCATGTTTGCAAGGCGAAGATGAAAATTCTTCAAAGGAGGTTGACCAAGGCTCCCAAAGGAAGGAAGAAGACGAACCCGCTCAGTATCTTGGCCGAGGCTTCACTTACTCACCATGGTACTCATTATCTTCCTCCAAGCAGCAAACCCAAGAGATTTTGAGGATTTTGAGGCATTTTTGGCATTTTTTGGAATTTTATAGGTTTTGGCCACTCGAGTGGTCTCACCCCCTACGAGACCAGTCATCGATACAGCTCGGAACGGGGAAAACTCTACATGGTTGGATTTTTCATGCAAAATTACACTTGCCTATGGAAGGGTTTCAAATTTTGTGAAGATTTGGACACCCAAAAGCTCAAAATACAGCCAAATTTTGACTTTTTGCCCCTTTTTTTAGTTGCAGAAAGCAGTCTTGGGAGATTTGATTTTTGAGGGGTCAAATCAACTCAAAATTCAGAAATTCCGGTTGGGTTGGAAAGTAGACTTCTAGACCTTTCCCACAAGCTATCCTGTACCTGATTTGGACTCCGGGAAGGCCCTCAAACAGCGCTGCCAAAAGGTGCGACCAGTCAAGCCAGAGGTGCGACCAGTCAAGCAAAATTTGCCAGTTTTTGACTAGTTCGGCCAGCAAATCACTTTTTTCACTTGGGTTGATTATTTGAGCATGTAATTGATGGATTCTTGTGTAAATTTCATGGCATTAGATACTTTTACTCTTTTTTACCTCTTCTAGAAGCTTCTTTGATGTAAATAGTGAATATTTAATGCATGGATAGGTTTCCTAACTTTTAGAGGCAAGTTGTTGTGCTGGCCTATTATCTAGTGATTAATTTAGAATTAGTTGCAAAAGCTCCTAGGAAGCTGAGCTCGACCCTAGAGGTGGGGAAAGGAGTTAGATCTTCTATATTATGCCTTCTCTTACTCATTTTCATGGTTGGACTCTTGAGGGAGAAGCTCTATTGTATATTTTACTTGTATTTCTGCAATTTTGAGGAAAAGGAAGGCCAGGGTTTTGCAGACTTCATTGTGGATTCTTGTGGATTATTATGTTGATGGTGTGTTTCCTACTGTTATTGTAAGTGTGTTTATGTTTTCCATTCCTTAATCTCTTGCTGCTATTTAAACAAAAGAAGCGATAAAGTTTGAATTCATGCATGCCATGCTCAGCTTTCATTTTTGTTTAAAATTTATGTTTTCCACTGTCTAGAGAGGATTCGAATTCATTGTTCACCCTCTTTAGCCTCTCTTCCTTCCTCCTTGATCATCTTTTTCAACTAAAGGCATCAGCATAGACTCCTACCTTGCCCCAAAGACCCACCTGCAAAAACTGAGCCCAATCCCCGCACCCTGAATTGCACTCCCTCCAATTGCCACCAAAAAACCAAAAATATTTAAAATTAATCCCCCTTATCAGTTTACTAGCCTAAAATCCTTGTTTCTAATTGGTCAACTCATCCTATTGACAAAATCCATCGAGTTTTGACCCGAGAGAGTCTTCTCATACCTCGTAGGGCTAGCTACGAGGTGAAATGGTTTGATGTAGCTTTGAGGTTTGTCCATCTCAGCCTAGGTGAAATCTCAAACGCTAACAAGTTGCTCAGTTAACTAAGTCAAGTCCAGTTAGATTAATTCAAACAATTTTTTGAATTAATTGTAAGTTCAGTTAGTTAATGCTTGCATGCATGTAACTGCTGCACTTCAGATAACTTAATATTCTCTCATAAATAACTTATGCATGTCAATTCAGACAGAGACCCAGTTGAGATCAGAGGAGGGACAGTGTACTATCAGTTGGATGGATTTTTCCTATATAGGAAACTCATCCATGTAGAAGGAATAATCTCCTTCGGGATTGCACAATTACTACTCGGCCAAGTGAGCAGTGTGAGGTGGGGATTCACATGTGTGGAAGCACTAGACCCCAAGAAAATCTGTGCAAGGAAATAGGAGGCTTGGAGGGCAGAGGAGAAGGTTTGTAAGATACCTTTGACTGTCTATGAGTAGCAGAGGGATTATACTAAGGGCTGGTTGGCTTCCAAGCTATGGCTTTGTGTAATTCTGTGACTATTTTCCACTTGTATGACAATAGAGAGATTGGGGTTTTAGGCTGAGGTTTTCCCCGGGTTATTTCTTCTATGTTATGTGTGATTGATTTCTCATTCTAAGTTATATGTGTTCTCATTGATCATTCTCAAATTGATTAAGCTTCCACAAAGTGTTGTAGAAGTAGATCTTGTATTGTGTTTTAGTATATTACATAATTTGTTGATCTACAATGGGAATTTCTATATGGTATCATAGCAAAGGTGATCAAAAGAGAAGAACAATAAACAAGAAGGGAGAAGTTCAAAGTTTGTGATTCCTGAATATATAAATTCAGTACTTATCACATCTCAATTTCACCACTGGCGTACAATGGTTTAAGACTCGAGTATGCCCTTGATGGCAGCTCAAATTATATAGCCTGGAAGGATCGCATGGAAGTAGTATTAGAGTATAACAGTCTAAAGGACTTCATTGATCAAGAAGTCCCTAAGCTGACTGATGCTACTTAACTGGCAGAATGGAAGAAATGTGTGGCTAGAGTAAAGAGAATCCTTCTGAAGGGAGTTCGAGACCACATAGTCTTGAGTCTCCATGGGAAGGAGACACCGTTTTCGATGTGGAAAACATTGAAAGATCTATATCAAAATAAAAGCAATCAGAGGAAGTCGGCGCTGAAAGACAAGCTTTGGAAAATCAAGTGCGAAAAGGGTGACAAGATCTCTACGTATCTGAACAAGCTCACCACCTGCAGGGATGAGCTTGGAAGTGTAGGGATCACGATCATTGATGATGAAATGGTAAGTCTTGCACTCCTTGGTCATCCTAAGAGCTGGCATAGCTACCAAGACTCGGTTAATGGAAGAGAAAAAGTGTCAGATTGGGAACGACTTTGGTAGGATCTAATGCAGGAGGAGATAAGAAGAAGCACCAGAGATGGATCTTCATCATCCAAGGAGGATGAAGAAAATTGCACCTTAGCGAGTAAGGAAAAGAAAGAGAAGGAGAAGGATTCTCATTCCAATTCGAGTTCTTCCCTTGGTGGGAAGAAGTTTGAAAAATCGAAAGTGTGATGCTTTCGCTGTCATGAGGTGGGCCATTTTGCTACAAATTTTCCATTGAAGAAATCCAAGAAGGGATCCATGGAAGGATCAGAAGGTGAGGCACTGGCCTCACAGTTCGAGTTGGATTTCACACTTTTCGCACATGGTTTCATCCAGGGTGGGAAGTGGTTGATTTCTTGACAGTGGAGCTTCTTTCCACATGACTGGCGACAAGAGTTTGTTCAGTACCTTGGAGGAGAAGGATCTCCAGATGTGGATTACGATCGGTAATGATGAAAAGTATAGTGTCTCAAGTGTAGGCACAGTTGTTTTTTAGAGGGAGCATGGAGCTCGCATTACCTTGACTGATGTCAAGTATGTACCAAGACTGAGGAAAAATTTGGTGTCAATCGCCATGATGGAAGACAAAGGCTATGATGTAGTCTTCAATAAGAGAAAGGTTTTCCTTCGATACATCACCGCTAGACAGATGAAGCAGATCAGTTCACGAGTCAAGAACCTATATACTCTTGAGGTTAAAGATGCATGCAAGGCCTTGAGGAGGAAGGCAACTGATGGAGACTTGGTGGTTTAGAGGGAGAAGTCTCAGACGATATGGAGGAGCCATGATTGGTGAAGTAGCTTCAGGAGGTTATGGAGTAGCCACAACTGGGGAAGCCGAGAGGAGACAGAGTGGAGGCATCCACTCATGCAGAGGCCTCCAGTAGGGGGGAATTTCAAGCCAAGTGGGCAGAGGGATCACATGCATCCCTACCTCCAGGTAGGAGGTGGGGCAATGTGGAGTGATCGTCCCAAGTAGGCTGGAATAAGGGTTGGATCCTTGAGGTACCCAACCTTTTGAATTCGACTTGCTATGAGAGCCCCAAAGAGGAGTAGCAGGACTAGCTGAGTAGGTAGAGACAGATGCAGATGGAGCGGTAGAGAGAGCTACAATGCAGGAATCCCAAGACAGTGCAGAGCTAGTAGGCTACAACAATGCGAGAGGCACAAGAGTGTTGTACCAGTGCAGGATGGCACAGAGAGGTGTGCAATGGTGCGAGATGCATGGAGTGTTGCAACAGCTTAGAGGTCACAGAGGGAGCACTTGTTAGCAGCAAAGGGAGCTTCAGCATTAGAGTATGTTTCTAACCTAACAGAGAGCTCAGTTGGGAGTTTTTTTTTGTTTCTAGAGTTGTTGGAGCATCCACACTTGGAAGAAGCATTGCATGCAGAACATTCCAAAGGTTCAGGATTGGGTTCGAGTTCAAACCTTTCTTGTTGAGAGGGAGTGTTGAAAATGGCAACAAGAAATGCTAAAAGTATAAGTGATAAAAATAGCACTGCTATAAATAGAAGTTTAGGTACCAGTGTTGGACTAAGCAACAAGGAATGAAAAATGGAAGTGCTAAAAATAGCATTGTTATTTTTAACAATTCGGGATATATTCCTATTTTAGTTAGTCCCTGAACTAGAATAGTGAAGTAAAATTCGAATTTGATCTTAGCAGTTGTTTGTAAAATAATTAATTAATTCATCTTGAGTTAATTAGTTAAGGAAAATCAAACATGAAGTCTATGTGGGGACATGCAACATTTTATCCATTAATTGAGGAATTTATCCATCAGTTAAAGAGATAAGGATGAGCTGTAAATTGAGTTGTATATTAGTTGGCTCAGTTAATTGAGTCAAGTCCAGTTAGATAATTCAAACAGTTTGTTGAATTAATTGTAAGTTCAGTTAGTTAATTCTTGCATGCATGTAACTGCTGCACTTCAGATAACTAAATATTCTCTCATAAATAACTCATGCATATCAGTTCAGATAGAGACCCAATTGAGATCAGGGGAGGGATAGTGTACTATCAATTGGATGGATTTTTCCTATATAGGAAACTCATCCATGTAGAAGGAATTATCTCCTTCAGGATTGTGCAGTTACTATTGGGCCAAGTGAGTAGTGTGAGGTGGGAATTCACATGTGTGGAAGCACTGGAACCCAAGAAAAACTACACAAGGGAATAGGAGGATTGGAGGGCAGAGGAGAAGGTTTGTGAGAGGCCTTTGACTGTCTATGAGCAGCAGAGGGATTATACTGAGAGCTGGTTGGCTTCCAAGCTAAGGCTTTGTGTAATTCTGTGACTATTTTCCACTTGTATGATAATACAAAGATTGGGGTTTTAGGCTGAGTCTTTCCCCAGGTTATTTCTTTTGTGTTATGTGTGATTGATTTCTCATCTCAGTTATATGTGTTCTCATTGATCGTGCTCAACTTGATTAAGCTTCCGCAAAGTGTTGTAGAAGTAGATCTTGTATTGTGTTTTATTATATTGCATAGATTGTTGATCTACAGTGGGAATTTCTATAGTACATTCTCTTTCGATTATTATTGTAGATTAGTATGTCATCAAAAATTACTAACAAAAATTTTCTAAGGAATGGTTTGAAAATAGAATTCATCAAGCTTTAAAATGTTGAGGGTGCATTTGTAAGTCCAAATGCCATAACCAAAAACTCATAACCTTCGACTGTTCTAAAGATTGTTTTGGGAATGTATTCTTACCTCATTATAATTTAATTATATCCAGAAAAAAGATCCAACTTAGTAAATAAAATTGCTCCATGGAATTAGTCTAAAAAATAAATGACACGAGTAGGAAAATAATATTTGATTCTCATTTTTTTGAGCTTTCTATAATCTAGACCCATACACCATCAACTACAATTTCTGGTAATAATCACCATTGGTGAAGAGAAATGACTCTGGGTTGGTTGAATGACACTAAGCTCTAACATTTCTTGAACCATACACTCAATCTCACTCTTCTATGTATATGATCCCTATAAGTCCTAATTTTAGGTGGTACACTTCCAAGTTGCAAATGAATAGCATGTTCATGATCTCGGGCAAGTTGAATACCCTTAATCTCTCCAAATACTTTAGAATGATTATTGA
Source organism: Pinus taeda (assembly GCA_000404065.3). Lineage (NCBI taxonomy): Eukaryota > Viridiplantae > Streptophyta > Pinopsida > Pinales > Pinaceae > Pinus > Pinus taeda. The sequence goes on along the minus strand of APFE030337720.1, from coordinate 29,089 downwards.
TTACGTTTTGGACATATACTAGAGCAAAAAATATAGATGTTTGAAGATCTAGTGAACATAATTGTGCAATTACAACTTGGTATCCTTTTTTTAGCAATATTGTCATGCTATTAGAGCTTATCACTTTACTAGGTTTCCCTTGGATACCTCTAAGCTCAATTTCTTTTCCTGTTTAGGAAGACCATATGAAACTATCTTGAAAATTAAGGGTTGTCATTCCCAATGATTGTAACATTGGACCCCTAAGAAAAATCAACACCACCCATTTGGATTGCAATCATGGGACTATTCAAAAAATACTTCCTCATATTTAGCTTATTATTATGTAACTTCCTTCAATAATTAATGGTACCTCTATCTACAAACATTACTTTGAATTTTAGTGCTTCATATACAAAGAAATTAAGAAGTTTTACCAATTTGTAATTGATGAAGTTGTGGCTACTACATAAATCAATCAATATTGTTATTTTTTTCTTTTTGGTATGATCTTATATCTTGAGGGTTTTTGGGGTATTGATGTTGCCCAATGTGTGACAAGATATTGGTGGCTTAGTCTATTCGATCTCTAGAAATTGTTACGGTTCCACTACTTTATATTCTTCAACTTCACAATATATGTAGACTAATTTATTCTCACTACATTTATGCCCCTTATTGTACTTATTGTCTCAATTGAAACATATCCCCTTTGCTTTTTTTTATCCATTTGTTGAGGAGTCAACCTTGTTAGTTTAAGAGAGGAGGCATGGTTTTCTCTATTGTTATTGGTGGCCAATTTTCTTGTGGCCATAATTTTTTTTTCAACTTTCCTTGTCAAACTCAAAACATGCTATATAGGTTCAAGTTCAAACTGATGAACCTCATTTTGCATGCTTTCCCTTAAATTTCCCATAAATAGGTCTAACAAATCATCCTTCGAAAATATTCTTTATGCTCAGATTCAACTTTTGGAATTGGTGAATGTGCTCTATAATGAGAATTTTGTGTCGAAGATTTACCAATTGATTATATAACATATTTATCTTAATATCCCCATAATGTGCTATCAATTCCTCTATAAAAAATGGACCAAGACATAAGTGAATCCTTTTTACTTTGGGAAAGCCATTGATACCATACATGTTGGTCTTATTGTAAGACACATGTGTAATAGTTATCTTTTGTAAAGCTGACACTTGGTGTAGATCAAAGTATTGCAATACTTCATCCATGTTAAGGATAATTACCATCAAACTTCCTCATATCAATCTTATGAATGTAGTAGTTCCTTGGTAATGACATCAACCCCTTACGATGTGTGTCTTGAATTTAAAATTCATGATTATAGTTTTATGACTCAATGTTTCTCTCCAACTGTGATAAAATATTTCCCATAGGTGATTGAATTTCAACTCAATGGTTCTCCTTTTTTTCATTATTTCCTTGGATCTCAATGTCCCTTTTAGGAATCCTCTCCAAGAGAATATTTTACATGGTATTCACAGATTTTTATATTTCTTCCTTATTTTTTTTCATCTTCTTTTCTATTCATTCCTTATTTTAATTCACATACTTTTCCATTTCTCTTTTAAGTTCTTCTTGAGAACTTAATAAATCCACCTTTTTCAACATAATATGAGCCATTTTGTAAACTTTCTTCTTTAATTGAGATAACCTAAATTCTAAGTCATCACTTTCTTCATGATTCAAGGATGATCCTTTAGTATTTTTAATTGGTGCACTTGGTTTCTTTGGAGGCATGTTTTAAAATAATAATAGTGCCCTTCTTTATCACAACTTTCAGTCCCCAAAAAAAGGGATCTTCTAATCAATAGTTCAGTCACATAGAAGTTGTGTATCTTTAAAACCTTAATTTGGAGAATATATAAATGACTAAAGTTTATCTTGATATATCTCTTAGATTCGTGTTGGCTTGAGATGTCCTGGCCTAGGTTCAGAGTTAGCTGCCCCAACCAACAAAACCCTAAACGGTTGGCCCTTTCGGCAAAAGCCTGTATAGTGTAGGATGCAGTCCCACCCGAAGCAATATTGGAGGATGAAAAAACCAGGTTTCTACATCCAGAGGTCTGTGTGATGGGTTTCTATTACTTCTAGGGCTTTATCCTGACCTTCATGAACCCTAAACCTTTAAATGCAGAAATCACAGTAACTTATAGAAAATAGAATCTAACCCTTCACGGAACACTTTAAACATTCATAACATCATGTAAACTATCAAAACTACTACTTTCGCACACTAGTTAAGTGTTTATTCATATAAATGCAAAAATTAGAGCAAATACACAGAAACTTCATAAGTAAATATAAAGGTACATATACAAAAGTATTGCTCCAAAATAGTCTTTATTAGATATAATCCTTCTATTACAGACTCTTCTTCACTGCGCACATAGCTGCAAGGGCCCACACACTCAACTTGCAGACTTACCAAGGTCTCCATGCACATAACTGTAGGAGCCTTCCCCTAAACCTAAGTACAAGAAACAAACTTCCCTTCCTCAGACTACTTTCCCATACAATGATCTTCAATTATCTACTCACTTCCTATGACTCGCTATGACTCCTTTATATAACTTCTTTCATTGCAATACCATGGTTCGCGAACCATGGGTGGGTCACAAAACATCCTATATTCTAACAAACTAAGGGACTAAAGTCCCTTTTGACTCCTATGACCTTCACGCTCAGCTCCCTCAAAAATTTACATAATTAAAAAAATTAGTTACAAAATTTACCCCGGGGGACCCTATCCCAATAGGCCCCCAACACAATTTTGTGACTCTTCCTCGATTCACTCTACTGGTGCCACCTCGATCTTCACTTGCAACTCACTGAACTCAATCTTTAATACCTACAGATTTTCAGTTCCCCTCCTCTATTCCTCCGCGCAGTTCTTCGTCATCCAGATCCAGTGGCTCCATTGGTTATTTGGACTTATCAATTTTTCCCTTCTAGTAGATTTCTGTTGGATTTTTCCATGGCGATTACCACATCGACGCTTGCTAAGGTTTATTCTACTTTATAAAAGTAGATGGATTAGGTCTTGGCGACCTAGTCATGGTAGTAGGAAATCATGTAGGTATAGGTTGGTATGTTTTTGTATAAGGTAGGATTGGCTTCATCTTAGGGCGAGTTGCAGTCATTCTCTCAAGGAAGTTCTTACAGTAGTAATCAGGCAAGTTTCCGAATGTTGGTCGTGAAAGAATTTCCTCCCAATCTAGCTCAGACATACAACCCTTTACTTGGCACAAAGCAAGGCAAAAATCTTAAGGCAAGCTCTCAGGAAGCAAAGTGTTCGAATGTGGAGTAATATGCCATATTTATAGACCAATTTGAATTCAAATCCAACTATTCCCTCCAATTCCTGGTCATTAATGCACATTTGGTGGCAGATTTCCAAATATATGCTACATAAATGCTTCCCCCGCACTCCTTTCAACGAAAACATCTCCATCCAATTCGCTGCAATGCTTCTAATGGTTACTTTTTGGCCAAGTTGTGTGGGGCCCACCCACCTTGCTCAGCTCCTTCGACATAACTCCCCTCGGCACCATCCTTCGACTTATCACATAGTCCCTTCACTTTGCCTTTCTAACTTCTAGGCAATGTAGTTTAAAGTCTCGTACTTCCTTGCAGTTGCCTAGAGTACTAAGACTATCTCACAATCATATAGTCATTGCGCGGGGGCAGGATCACCCCTATACAACTTCAATTGACTCCCATTTTCTTTGCTCAGGAATAATTCCCCATTCAGCTTCGCGAGCTGAATTGCGTCGCCATCTGTAATTTCCTTCACAACGTATGGCCCTAGTCAGTGCATCTGAAATTTATTAGGGAACTTTGTAAACTTACTGTCATATAGAAACACTAAATCTTCGATCTTGAAGGTGTGTTTTTTGATATGGTGATCATGCGATACCTTTTCACAGTCCTTCTACACCTACTGATGAAATCCAGCCAAGAAGCGATCTTCCTCCAACTCAACAAGTTGCGCAAGTCGTTCCTCCATGGTATCGCGATAAGTCATGTCAGTAACTAGTGCAATCCATTAGCTTGGAACTATGTACTCAATGGGCATTACAGCCTCTTGCCCATATACTAGTCAGAATGGTGTTTGTCTTATCAACTTCTTGCATGTTGTCCTTGTATTCCTAGAGGACCACTGGTATGCTCACATCCCAGTCATTTCACTTCCCGTTGCAAATCTTTATTAGAGCACTTTCCAGAATTTTGTTGAAGGCTTCTACTGTGCCATTCACTTGAGGGTGATAAGGCATACTCTTCTGATGGTATATCTAAAATTCCTCAAGTAATGTTGCAATTGTCTCATTCAAGAAGTGTGTGCCCCTATCACTCATCAAAATCTTAAGGTTGCTGAACCAAGACAAGATATATTCAAAAATAAACTATGTGGTGGTAGCAATGCTACAATCCTTTACAGGTTGTGCCTCCACCCACTTGGTTAAGTATTCAGTCATGGTAATAATATATTTGGCCCCCATCTTTTTCCCCAGCAGCTGTATTGGTCCCACAAAGTCTATTGCCCACTTGTCAAATGCCTGCAATGTCACTTGTGGATTCAGTGGAAATTCATCTCTTCGCGATGGTCTCCCCATCCTTTGGTAGACATCTTATGCCTTGCAATATTTTTGGAGTCCTTATGCACAGTCGGCCACCAAATTCCTATGTGTATCATCTTTTGCGCAGTTTCTCTTCTTGCATAATGCCCTCCGACTATTCCTCCATGTTATTTTGCAAGGATACTTTGCCACTCATACTCAGCAACATACATATGCAGTATTTCATCAAAGCCCCTTTTATATAAGTGTCTAGCGATAATAGAAAAATCGACAACTCAGACCGCTAGTTATTTCTTTTGTTGCATCGAATAACCTTCAGGAGTGGTGCATATAGACAAGAATTGAATTATATCTATGAAATGATCATCTGCGATGAGAAAATTGAAGAGTTATGCATTAGTAAACCTTCCTTTAGACTTGTCGGCTCATCCCCATTCTCAATGCTCGATAGGTGATTTTGTCCAGAATTCAAGCGCCCTTTTTTCACAATTACTTCAAAATCATATTCCTCGAAAAGCAGCAACCAACTGCAAATCTCCCCCCCCCCCCCCCCCCCCCCCAACATAGTCTTATTGACCGATTATTTTAGAGCAGAATGATCTATATACATCTTGAAGTGAGCACCCAACAAATAGTGCCTAAATTTTTGCAGTGCATATACCATTGCTAAACCTTCGTGCTCTGTGCTTGAATAGTTCTTTTCTGCCTTTGACAATGTTCTACTTGCGAATGTTATTGGATGGTCAATATCTCCTTCACCTGGTTGGGTCAACACAACTCCTGGCATAGTGCAGGAAGCATATACATGAATGTGAAACTCCTTCTAGTATGGGAACACTAAAATGGGTGTAGCGACCATTTTCTCCTTTAAGATATCCAAACTTTTCTAGCAATCCTCGTCCCGGAAAAAAATCACACCATTCTTTAATAATATTTCCATGGGCACAGTGATTTCACATACACTTTAATGAGCTTCTTATAATATCCCGTATGGCCCAATGTTACGCGCAGTTGTTTAACATTACTCAGGGCTTCCAAATTGACAGTTAGTGCAATTTTGCTAAGGTCTACCATCAATCCTTTCTTTCAAACAACATGGCCCAAGAGTATGTCATAGGCTACACAAAATATGCATTTCTTCAAATTAAGGGCTATTTGATGCTTTCGACAAGTATCTAACATGAGGCCCAAACTAGCAACATGTCGCTTTACTAACCTGAACACTGTCCAGTCATCAAAGTAGATCTCCAAAATTTATGGATATATTCCTTGAAGGTCACAATTACCACCCTAGAGAAAATTCTAGGGGCATTCGTAAGCCCAAAAGGCATCATCGTATATTGAAAATAGCCTCATTCAGTTGCGAAGGTGGTCTTACTCTAGCCCTCTGGTGCGATCCTGATCTGATGGTACCATGAGAATCCATCCATGAACGAATATGATTCTTGTGCTCCATTATTCTCTAGTACCTCATCCGTGAAGGGCTTAGGGAATGGATTGTGGAAAAACGCATCATTCAACTTTCTTAACTCTATGCATATCCGAATTTCACCCTACATTTTCTTTTTTTGAACCACCATGGAACTAACCCAGTCTATTTCCTTGACAAGTTCAATGATCCCAACTTCAAGCATTTTATACAAGTCCTTGTGCACATTTTCCTTATACTTAGGATTTAATCAGTAGGGGCATTGTTTCATTGGCTTTGCATTGGGCTTCAAATTGATATTCATGACTCCCAAATCCCCTACTATCCCTTTTAGATCACAGAACTTGGTGGGAAACAAGTCTTGATATTCTCGCAGGAGCTCCACGGCCTTATTTACTGTATCTTCGTCCCAATAGTCACCTATATTCGCAAACTTTGATTGCACTTCCAATATGATATTCACCTGCTTGGTCTTAAAGGGCTCTGATATATCATGGATTTAGGCCTTAGGTCCCTCGAATTCACGTTGTCCTTCGGACTCAGGAATGTGGATGTTCCTAGGACCTTCTTCACTATCCTCCATGGTCAAATTTTAGCATTCAAGAGCATGGCATAACTGCGTACCCCAATCTAGTTGTACCCATTCAACTGGTTCTTCGGGAATTTTGAATATAGCAGCTTTGATCATCTGCACTGATTCATCTATACACTCAAACCCATCTTCAAAACTAAAAGTTAACATAAAACTTTCTTTCAAAACATCCCATTTTGTGGTCCTGTGTCGCAACTCCGTTTCTAGATACCAATTCATTGGGATTGTATCCAACGTGTGGCGGAATATATGAACCCACTCTGGCTACGGTTCTTCTCCCCATGCTTTTGTCCAACCAACTAGGTTCTCACGCGAATCATCCTTCACTGTGTATTTATTCATAATGTGGGTATTAGCGTACCCAAACCTCAATTTCATCATTCTCTGATACTCGTTCCAATCTACAAAAATGTTCTTATGTGTGCCCCACCGATGAGTAGGCTTATCTCGCAGCGCAATGTCCTACGCTTGGAACTAATGTTCCTCTGGTACATCCCTTTCAAATTTACCTAGAAATACACAGTCAGTCACTCCATGCAGGCACCCCATAGGAATAATCTTCTGCTGACTGGCCATTCTCAACTGGATCGGAAACCACAGTAGCACTAGTCTTCCCATTCTTTTCCAAGTTTTCTTTGGCAAAAACTTTTCATCAGACCCTAAATCAAGAATTACCTGGTCCATTTCATATTCTCCAATTTGTGCAGTCAATCTAATTTCATGACCGGTCCTCTTCTTACTTTTTCCCACCTTATGTACTACGCACTGCTTTGGTAGAGGCTTATTCTTACCAGTCAATTATCTATCAATTCTTGCAGTCCTTCTATTTCCTTCTTATCCCTTAGGAGTTTCATGCAGGTTTTCAAAAACAATGCTAATAAGGAGGGGTCTGCCTCCTGCGCAACATTGGTATCTTCAGGCTTTCCCATATTTTGAGTCCTTGATGTAGAAGCTCCTTCATCCACGAAGCTCCTTTTTGCTTCCATAAAAATTTCCTTTACCTTGTTTACATCAAATCCAATCTCCTTATTAGCAGCCTTGTGAACCCACACATTGGCTTCTGGTTGTTTCTCCTTATCTTCTCCAGTAGCTATACCACTTTGTGTAACAATATTGACACTAGGCCCATCTTTGTGAGGCTTCGAACTCATCATTTGGATGTTTTGTGTAGGATGTTGGGGCTGAGCCTTCTTTTCTTTCATCTTTGTGATAAGCATTGGGCATTCTTCTATAACATGTTCAAACTGTCGACAATATTAACATGAAGGGTGTCTTGGATTCCGAAAATCCTGTGCAAAATCACCTTCTTCCCCACAATTGTAACATATGATCTAAGCATGACCCCTTCCATCTCCTCCTCCTTTCCCTCTTCCCCGGCCTTGGAATCTTCTGCGCACCGCTATTGCATCCTGATCTTGAGTACAAATCTCTACCTGCGTTCTATATGTGGGGGTTCTATCCATCATCAATTCATAACTTCGATCATGGTGCTCATCATAACCTACGTATTTGCAGAAATTGTAAAACAACTGTTGGGGGGTTTGTACAAACTTATGTAGTAGATGACAATTATTTGTCGCATGTTGTCTTGTAACCTAACAAATAGTGCACCATGGAGCTACTCCCATGCTCAGCCCAATGGTATTTTCAGGCTTTAGGGGGATAGGACCTCACCTAATAAGTTAATTCTGGTAGATCAGATAATGGTCCTTGTCGTGACCATGGAATTTGCTTTTCAAGCACCAAAATTTTGCATAAACCTTAGTCGAGACTTCTTTTCCCTTTTTGAGGCTTTGCAACTCCATATGTAAGATAGCCAACTGTGACTGAATTTTTTGTACCTCCATATTCATATTATGAATGGGCGAAGCTTCAAATCTCATAAAAATCTCTAATGCTTTAGCCTACGTGTCAATTTTTTATTGTGACAACGACAATCTCAGATCGGGTAACAACAAAGCAATGTACCAATCCCTATGTTGATCATATGTGACCTGCATATTAGCTTGTTGGAGTAGACACTTCAGTCTCTAATCAAAGTCCCATGCGGACTCATTTACCTTCTGCTGGATTTCTTTGACCTCAGTTACTGACTGAGCTTCTGACTTAGGCTTCTTGAATTCACTATTGAGTGCCTTCTTTTTCTCGTCCAATGTTACATTTGGATGTGCTGAACAATACTTAATGTACTAGCTTAGGGATATATTTTGTAGTGTCATAACCAGTTGCGCTTTCTTCAAATCATCATATATAACCTGTTGAGACTTCCACACAACATCTGCTACAAGCCAAAAAATTTCAGGGTTTTATGTCCCTAGACCCTTGAATATTGGCATCTTCATCATGTTGGCCATGTTGAATAATGGAGGTGGAGGTGGAGGTGGAGGTGGAGGTGGAGGTGTGTGAGGCAAAGGTGATGGTGGAGGTGGAGTGGATGGATTTGGTATCACTATGATACCCTGCTTTAGTGTCTGTAGTGCACTTAGAAGTGTCCTCATAACACTACTTTCTTCATCACTATCCGATCCTCCCAATAAAGGGCTATATTCAATGCCTAAATATAGATCTCTTCTTAATGATTTTCCACTTCGCATAGCTCCCGTGAGATCTCTTCTAAACATTAATTTAATGGCATAACCCTTTTCTCGCACAATAGAATCTTAATCCAATTCTTCAGGGATTTCAAATACTTACTGCTTGGTCCTTTGAAGAATCGTCGTTCAACTTCACTATAACTAATAAATGTATCAATCATGAACAAAATGATGAATCTGCCCAAAATCCTATCGATCTAGTAATTGACAACCATCACAATCTTGTTTTCTAAAGCTTCTAAGTGCCTTACCAACTCTGGAGTACACATAATAGGGTTGTCCAACTTCCACGTACCCCGACTGTCCGCCAATTTTGATAAACATTGGTGTAATTCGCATGGAAAAGAGCAGAATAAAATCTCGTGTTTGTCCGTATAGAGGTATCTATTCAACCACTCTTCCTTCAACGTGCGCGGATTCCTATTTACCTAAGTTGTAAATTCATGCATCTTTTGATCTATCCACTTCTCAATTTCTTTCTTAGTTGGAAACCATTTATTCGACATCACACATTCCTTAGATAGATCTTGGTCCCGACAACGAAACCATTTGCTGGCTTGAGGGGCCCTAACCCAGGTTCAAAGCTATCGGCACCAACCAACAAAACCCTAAATTGTTGGCCCTTTCGGCAACAACTCAAGTAGCGTAGGTTGTGGTCTCACCCAAAGCAGTATTGGGGGATGACAAAACTAGGTTTCTACATCCAGAGGTCTGTGTGATGGGTTTCTGTTACTTCTAAGGCTTTATCCCGACCTTCGCGAACCTTAAACCCTTAAATGGAGAAATCACAATAACTTATAGAAAACATAATCTAACCCTTCACGGAACAGTTTAAACATTCATAACATCATGTAAACTATTATATCTACTGCTTTCGCACACCAGTTAAGTGTTTCTTCATATAAATGCAAAATCCAGAGAAAATACACATAAATTGCATAAGTAAATATAAAGGTACAAATACACAATTATTGCTCCAAAATAGTCTTTATTCGATATAATTCTTCTGTTATAGACTATTCTTCCCTGTGCACACAATTGCAAGGGCCCCCACACTCAGCATGAGGACTTACCAAGGTCTTCGTGCACACAGCGGCAGGATCCTTCCCCTTCGCCTAAGTACAGGAAACAGACTTCCTTGCCTCAGACTATTTGCCCATACAATGATCTTCAGTTATCTACTCACTTCCTATGACTCACTATGACTCCTTTATATAACTTCTTTCATTACAATTCCATGGTTTGTGAACCATGGGCAGGTCACAAAACATCCTATCGTCTAACAAACTAAGGGAAAAAAGTCCCTTTTGACTCCTATGACCTTCGCGCTCGGCTCCCTCAAAATGCAGAGACTTTACATAATTTACAAAATTAGTTACAAAATTTAACCTAGGGGACCCTATCCCAAAAATTTGAGTCCTTTTGGATATGAGACTTTGGACTGTAATACTTTGATATGTATTTTCTGCAACTCCATAGATGTGACAAGAATTTTATGTGCCAAGTGAAAGTTATGGTGTCTTTCCCAAAAATTGTTGAATTTTGATTTCTTCCCATGAGCAAACTTATATAACATGACATGTATCCAAATCTTCAAATATAATTCCAAAATTTGTATTTGGGGAACTTTTGTATGTGTCTTGATATACTGAAGATTTCATATTCTAAAAACTCCCAAAAAAATATATATATAGAAAAAATACCAAGTTGGCCTCCTTAAAATTTATTTTAGGATTGTTCAAAAACCTTGAATTCCACAACGTATAACTATGTAAATATAGCAAACCAAATTCTGAAATTTGCAAATGGTGCACAATTCTGAAAGGTGGCACAATTCCTTTTTTTTCCTCAAAATTTGTTGTAACTCATTCCTTATCCTACTGTTGTAATAAACTGCAGAAAGTAAACACTACTATGTACAAATTAAAGTGCTGGTATTTTTAACAAGGTGGTTCAAAGTAATGCTTCAGGGTTCTGCCATTAACTGGTCCCTCATCTACCTCTGTGCCATCAAGACTCTTCAAAAAGTAGGTGTTGTTTCCTTGTATAGTCTGAATGATAAATGGTCCTCTCCATAGGAAATCAAATTTTCCATGTTTTCACCTATCTTCTCTTCTGGAATCCCATTTTAGAACTTTATCCCCAATGAAAAAGTCCTCTGCTTTGGTTCTTTTATCAAATATCTTTTTAAGCTTTTCTTGTAGGACTTGGGCTCTGTGATAGACCTCTTCTCTTGTCTGCTGCAAGTGAATAGTTTGATTGATCTTTCTCTGAATATCATTAGGTTCTGCTTGTATCTCTTGTAGCATCTTTATCACTGGGACTCCCAAAGAAGAAGGGAATACTGCCTCCATTCCATAAACCAATTGATAGGGACTGGTCCCAATAGATCTCTTGGTGGTCAATCTATCTGCCCATAGGGCATTCACAAGCTTTTTATGCCAGTTTTTCTTGTTCTCCTCCAAGACTTTCTTAATGATGTTTATCAAGCTCTTGTTGGAGGATTCAGCTAGGCCATTACCTTGAGGGTAATAGGCCGTGGAATGGCCCAAGTTAATGTGGTATTTATGACAGAAATTAAACATTTTCTTAGACTTAAAGGCAGCAGCATTGTCTATAATAATTTTCTCCGGGCAGCCAAACCTAGACAAGATGTTGGTTTCAAGGAATTGAATGATTACTGAGTCATTGGCTTGCCTGCAAGGGATGGCCTCTATCCACTTGGTAAAATAGTCTGTAGCAGTCAAAATCCACTTGTGTTGGCCAGAGGATGAAGGGTGGATTTCCCCAATGAAGTCCAAGCCCCATTGTTGAAATTGTTTCTCAGTGGAAATGGGTTTGAGGGGCAGAGGCAACAACTTTTTCTTGCCTTCAAATATTTGGCATTTGTGGCAAAAGTTACATATTTTTTCACATCAGCAAATAGGGTGGGCCAATAAAATCCAGCCCTTAGGATTTTATCAGCAATTGATTTCCAATACAATTGTCCACCACAATCTCCTGCATGAAATTCTTTAAGTACTTTGTCAGTCTCTTCTTTGATTAGACAATTTAATAAAACACCTTCATGGTTTTTCCAAAAGAGAACATGATCTAAAATGCAGAACTTGGAGGCTTTCATTTTCAAAAAAAATTTCATAGTTCTGGGTAATCTTGGAGGAGCTTGCAGGTTTAATAATACAAAAGATATGTCAGCATACCAAGGTGATTGTAAAAAGGCTTGATTGATCTGTGGAGTCACCATCTCCTGCTCATTATCCAGTTGATTTATGTCGAGGGCTTGAAAGTTAGTTTCAGTCATGAGTTTATCTAGTCCTTGTCCTTTTATCAGTTTTGTTGGTTTAATTTCAATGTCATATTCCAGTATGGTAGCTATCCATTTGCCCCTTTTGCCTTCAATGCCTTCTTGGGTCAGGATGTCTTTAACAACAGTGTTGGGCACATAAGCAATCACATGAGAGTACAAGATGTAAACTCTAAAGTCCTTGATGGCCTTTACAAGGGCATATGCTTGCTTCTCCATGATTTGATATTTCAGTGGGGCATCTCTAACGGCTTTGCTGAAGAAGGCTATTGGTTTTTCACATCCCTGGTCATCTTTTTGGATCAAGACAGCAGCAATTGTATGTTCTGATGCAAATGAGAATATGATAAAGTCTTTGTCAAAATTGGGGCTTGTGAAGACTGGTGTTTGAGTCAAAGCTTTTTTTATTTCTTCAAAGGCTTGTTTAGTTTCCATTGTCCGCTTAAACTTGGAGTCTTTTTTGAGTATGTTGTTCAGCAATCTTATTAGCTCAGCCAGATTTGGTATGAATCTTCTAAGAAAGTTGATCTTTCCCAAAAAGGCTTGTAGTTCTTTAATGTTTCTGGGGTGAGGGACTTGTAAGATGGCTTGTATTATGTCTGGGTCAATTCTAATGCCTTCTTTGGAGATGATATGGCCCAATAATTTTCCTTCTTCTAGGCCAAACAATGATTTCTTTGGATTTAATGATATACCATATTTTCTGCAAATTAAGAATACTTGCCTTAGATGATCTAGGTGTTCTTGATATGATTTGTAGAAAGCAGTAAATTCATATAGGTAAATAACCAAAAAGTCATGGATCTCTTTAGCAAAAGAAATATCCATGGCTCTTTGAAAAGTTGCTCCTGCATTCTTGAGTCCAAAAGGCATTTTCACATATTTGAATGATCCCCAAGGGGTTGTGAAAGTAGTTTTATCTTGGTCATCAGGGTGCATTAGGATTTGATTGAAGCATGAGAATCCATATAACAGTGATATCCTTGAAGCACCAACTACCCTTTGCAGAATGTGATCCATTTTGGGCAAAGGGTAATTATCCTTTAAAGAGATTTTGTTCAAATTTCTTAGATCAACACATAACCTTATCTCCCCTGTCTTCTTTCTAGTGGGCACTAAATTTGAAACCCATTCTGAGAATCTGATTGGAGCTATAATTCCAGCTTCATACATTCTCTTAACTTCTTTCTCAATCAAAGGGAGCAGCACAGGGTTGACCCTCCTAAGTTTTTGTTTGAAAGGTTTTTGGTTTTCTTTTAGAGTTATTGTGTGTTGGATTACTGCAGTATCATAAGACTTTAGGTCCTCATAACTCCATGCAAATACATCTTGAAATTCTTTGAATATTTCAATATACTTGAGTTTTTGGTCAGGAAGCAGAGCTTTGGACAATTTTATCATTTTGGGATTTTCTGCAATTCCTAAATTACAGTCCTCAATTTTTGCGTTTAATGGTTGCATCTTAGGTTTCCTAGAGATGTCATTTGAGTCAAAAATGTCCTTTAAAGGAGTGAGGCCTATAGGTAGAAAATTATCCTTCAGCTCAATGACTTCACACTCTGCTGCAATTACATCCTCAGCTTCTTTTTCATGAAGTTCCTGTAAATTTGTTTTAGTGAATCTGGTGGGATGCAGAAGTTGGTTTGCTGTTTCAGCAGAGATATGTGTTTCAACTTTGTCCATTTGATTGCTTTCCTCTATAGTGTTGGTATCCATTTTTGTGCTTGAGAACTCTTCTTTCAAAGTCAGGAAACTGTTGATTTGTGTGTCATTTTCAAACACCTGCCAGTTTTTGACATTATCTGGTACAACAGATCTATGTTTTATTTCAACAGTGAATCGGTGATTGGGCTTAAATGGCAATTTGCAAGTGCTTGCAAAGGTTGCTAGATTATGGGCATGCAGATTTTGATTCCTTGGAATCTTGGTCAATTGGGATTCAAGAAAGGTGTTGAGAATTTCCATTGTAGCAGCTCTATATGACCTCAGCCTAAGATCATTTGTAATGAAGTTACCCTTTATTTGTTGAATGATGAGGTCAGAGTCTCCCAAAATTGATATCCGAGTTGCACCTAAGTTTTTTATCACTTTGAGCCCTAAGAGGAGGGCTTCATACTTGGCCATGTTGTTAGTGCACCTGAAATTCAATCTAAATGCATGTCCCTCAGCGTGGTCATCCTTCACATTGTGTATCCAAACCCCTGCCCCTGCTCCTAGTTTATTAATAGATCCATCAAACTCTAGATACCATAGGTTCTCTTTATTTGAACTGGTATTAGGATCTTTTTCAATTTACTCAGCAGGCAGAGTTGGATTTTCAGTCTCATGGGATTCTTTGTGTGTGACTGTCAATTTATTGTTTTCCAATATTTCTTGAATCTGAACTGTGGATTCTTTGTCTAGGGATTCATCCTGACTTAAAGTCACCATTTTTACATCAGTTTGGGTTTGAATCTCAGTGTTGTATAAGATAAAAGAGTCCATGTCTGAATGCATAGAATAAATGGGAAATTTTTGGGGTTTTTCTTGACTACTTACCACATACTTCATCAAAGTTTCTCGGTATAGCCTTTTACGCTGGCCGAAGACTGAGATAGTGGCATAAGGCATGTCTAGTTGCGAAGATCCTTGTAGCTTGGCACCCCAGGATCTAGATAACAACATTCCCTACTTGGGTGGAATATCACCTACCACCACATCCATGAGAATTGTCTTGGCTAGATATTGGACTAATGACACACATAGATCCTTGATTAAGCCTAGACACCAGATCTGACTGGAATCAAAGGAAAACAAGTCTTTGTATGGCCTTGTGATATCTATGTCCAACTTTTCCATGACATATTTGGGCATCAGATTATGTGAAGCTCCTGAATCAAACATTGCATTGTGAAGCACCTTGTCATGAATGTTTAAACTTACATAGAAGGGAGGGACTCCTCCATCAACTGATTTACCATTTTCTTCAGGGCCAAATATAGTTCTGGTTGATCATCAAGGATGTTCACTGAATCTTTGTTTTCTGAAATTTTTAGTGATCTGCTGATTTGTTCCATAAAAACTTCATGCCTAGCCAATTCAGATAATGGGATGGACACTTTTAACTTACTTATTTCAGCCTCCATATTAAAGGGTCTTTCTATTTGTATTTTGACATTTTGGGCAGCAAGGTTGTGTCTTTCAACTGAGTTTTCAACAACTGCCTCTTTTACTGGAATGTTATGATGAACTAGAGTTACTTGCTCACCATCTTCCAAAGGTTCTTCTACAACTTCTCTAAGTGGAGAAACAGATGTAGGGTGTTGTTTTGATTTATCTTTGTCTGAAACATCTTCAACAGTTGGACTATTTGGATTGGAAGTTGATTTAGGGATGATTGGTATATGAGAGTCCTTGAGTTTAGTTTTGGTAGGTTGCTTGATTGTCTTTTTCTTGGGATCATCAGGGATGTCTATTCTCCTACTTCTCAAGTTGTATTGCTTGTGGACTTCATACACAGTTGTTTCATACCCTTGCTTAAAATCAAAGGATTCCCCTGATTTAATTTGACACTGAATAAGAGTATGAACCTCTTGATCTTCTTGAGTTAGGAAAATTGGTTGGCCACTGTTGAGACCCATTAGGTTAATGTGGGGGTCCTCTGTTGGTTCACTAGATGTGGAGGCTTCTGCATAGTTTTCTTGGAAGGGAGGCCTTATGTTTTGGTCTGGACCAACTTTTCCTACATTGGGGTTTTGATTTTTTCTAAAGTTTGGATTTCTTGCATTGTTGTTTGCTTGGCTTTCCCTTGAAGATTTCCTCTCAATAGTTTCCACTCTATCTCCCAACCTGTCCATGCCTTTAATAATTGCATCAAGTTTCTTTTCAAAGGCAGAGGGTTCCTCTTTGAAGGTTGTTCTTCTTTCAATCCTAGCTCGATTTCGTTTGGAAATCAAATTGGCTTCAACACTCACAGCTATGCTTTGCATATCTTCAAGGCTAGGAGGAGTTCTCTCCCTGAGCTGGTAAGCCATGTCTGAGTCAAATCGATCAGGGAATTTGATCAATGCTAAGTCTGGTGGTGGTCTAAGATTTATTGGAATAGCAAGGTATGTATTGTTGAATCTGGCACAATAATCTTGGACACTCTCTTGTGGGCCTCTTTTCAAGTTCTCATATTCAGTTAAGATGTGTAAAGGGTCCTTTTTCTTTTCCCACCTGTTTAGGAACGTTTGATAAAGGGCATCTGGATTAGCTATTGTGTTTGCAGGAAGTGACCTAAACCATGCCCTTACATCACCAGTTAAGCTCTGGACAAATATTTTCATCCTGACCTCATCATCATGAATCTCATAGTTTTCAAAATAGTCTGTCATCCTCTTGGTATGTTGTTGAGAAGTTTAAGTGCCTATACCATCAAAGTAGGTAATTTTTCCCTGGTAATCCTATGGCATAGCCCCTGGATTGGCAGGCAACTGTAGGGGAGCATATCTGTTGGCCATATTAGCAGGGAAAAGTGGGACAACTAGAAGCACAGGGATAGGAGCTGAGATAAGTGCTATGGATGGATGGGTGGAAAAGAGATTTTGGAGTGATAAAGGTGAACTGGAAGAAGCTATAGCAATAGGAAAAAGGGCTTGAGAATTTGCTGTAGTAGGTTTAATTTGAATGGGTTTCTGCTGGGGTATTTCAAGATTTGAATCAGCAGAACTCTCTTGATTTTCTGGTTTCCTAAGGCTCTTAGCAATCATATTTGGATTGTCAAAAATAGCTGGAGGATTTGGGTCTGGGTTTGACCTTGTGTATCGAGTTTTCTTCTTTGGAGCCAGCTTCTAAGTATGTTTTGGTATTTTCTGGGAATACTTGGAGGATACAAGTTTTGGCAATATCTTGAAGGAAGCTACTGAAATGTAGGAGGATTTGGGGCTTTCCTTTAGGGAAGTTTGAAACAAGGATGGCCAAACAAATCTTTGAGACAACTGTTTAGAATCTAAAGATAAACTGGAGTTGGACTGAAGTAGCTTTTATTTAATCTTGTGATTGCACAACAAAGACAATTTCAAAGGCTGTCTAGCTGACTTCAGGCTCCATCTGTAGCTTTAGAGATTAGACAGTAGTAACAGACATTCATTTAGTCCCCAGCGAAGTTGCCAATGATGTTATCACTCAAGTTGTTCCCCAAAACTTGTAAGAAAAGGGAATACGGCCGAGGTAACCACTAACCAATCTTTTAGATGCAATTTCTAGCCAAATTGCATCCAGAGAGGGCTCTCTCTTTATAATTTAACTTTGTTTTTTGAAGTTTTATGCTAGCTATGATGTGCAGAGATTTGTTTTAAGTTTGTTTGGATGGTGATTTTAAACAGAGCTAGGATACAATTCTGAAAGAGATTATTCCATTGGGCAATGGAGTCTATGAAGATGGACTGTTGAGTGTGTTTCTGTGATGATGGGCAATACTACAGAGCAAGATAATCAGTTTTGGAACAATATTGAAAGCTAGTGATTGATGGGATGTAAGCCAGGGGGTTAAGGGCAGTCAAGAATCCTTTATCATGGTGGCAGAGGGAAGGTGCATGAATATTTTCAAGGAGCAGTGAAGAATTCCTTGGCAATTTTCAAAATGAAAGAATTAGTGGAAATAGAAGCATTTAAGAATTTTTGTTTATGCTAGTTCTGAAGAACACATAAATAATAGCAGGAATTGAACACAGAGTGTATTTAAACAAGTTCTGGGCTATTCTTTTTCCCTGTTGTTAAGATTTATGGAACATATATGAAATTGACAAACATAGAAAACACAAAACACAGTCTAGAATAACTTATTGAGCCAAAGAAAGACACAGGAATTCTGTAGCAGAGTCCAGAATCATCAAATCCACATTTAGAAGGTCCAGCAGCAATGCATTTCAACAGCCGTTGTATTAATAAATATCAGAGTTACAACGCAGTCCAAGAGGAGAATCACCAACCCCGAATACATTCCTTGGGGAGGTATTTATACAAAAAGAGAGTTACAAAATATCTTGTGGATAAGATAAGAAGCAATAACTTCCTTCAGCTACTCTGTCAGAAATAAATGCAGAAATAAAGGTAGGAGTTATTGTGGTTGTTCTGGCTGCTTTAATTGACAAGATATTTTAGACTTTTCAATCCATGAATTCGGCTAATAGTTGTGTCTTTAATTTGCATTCCTACGTTGTTGTCCTAATATTTTCACCTACTCTTGATTCATCTTTAATGTGTCCTAATCCTCGCTTGAGCTCCTTCCTTCATATCTGCCACGTGTCTTGCTATTTGACCAAGTGTACGTAGGCAGAAAGATCCAAATTACCTAAGAAAAACTTCCAGCATACTCTACCACCACTGTTCTGTAGGCAACTGATGTATTTGTATTTTTACAAGTATTTCATCCGCCTCAATATACCTTTAAAAGGTAGGCTTGAATTCAAAAAGATGATTTATTTCATGTTCTATAAAAAACAAATTTTCCAATTTGTCATATAAATTTTGTCCAAAACGAGGCCCTGTGTCTTCTGAGGTGCTGGATGATGCAGTGATCTGATTTGTTACATACATATTTACCCTGTGAGCATAATGTTGATGTGATAACAGTTTTTGATTGCTTGTTAGTAAACTGGGTAGACCATTCTGCTGCAAGTTTGTGAATTTCTCTGTGAAGGCATTAATGTCCATCTGCATTTCTTGACACTTCCTTTCCAAAGTCTGTATAAAATTTCTCATTGTTAGCACCTTCTTCACTGTCAAAATGGTGCCTGTCCTATTCGAGATGTCCAAAGCTGCTAGCTGTTCTTTAGTATTAGTATTCAAAAAATGGATGAGCCTATTGGCCTGCTCAGGCATATTTCCTAATGATGCCCTGGCCCTTTGAATTTTCTCTTCTGCCCTTTCTATCAATTCAATTTGTTCATAGATTGTCTAAATTGATAGCCATTGGTCAGTAATGGACTGGCCAATCTTGGTACACAAAATCATTTTAATGTCTGCCAGAGGTTTATGAAAGGTGAGATCCTTTTCCAATGATTTCACTTTGTTCTCCAGGGCCTTCACATCTCTGGTCTTCTTTGCTACTGTTATTTTTGACTTGTCATAGCTCACTTCTAGCTTGGCTAGTCTTTCTTTTGCCTCTTTGAGCTCTGACATTTGAGCTTCTAGCTCTTTCACTGCCTTCATCATTTCTTCCATTCTCATGTTGGTCTCAGGATCCGTTGTTGTTGCTGTTGTAGCATCTGTAGTTGTTGTACCTGTTGTTGATGCTGGCTGAGTGGGAGGGATCGCTGCTATGTCTGTGGGGGGAGCAAAGACAATTGTTGGAGCTGTTTCAGGTGGCTGGGAGGTTGACTCTCCCTACTTAGCTTGCAATGCTTTCTCCAACTCTTTCTCTGTCTGCATTAGCCTTTGATTAATTCTCATCAATAAATCCATTACATCCTCTTCTGCTTTCTCTTGTGCTAGTTCTGTTGTTTGTGGATGCATGGTGACAGGCAACTTCAATTGCTTTCGAAGGGTAGCAATATCTTCCTCCTTCTTTTTGATCAATGCTTTGATTCCCTTGGCATCCTTGGGATCATGTCCCAACTCAATAATTATTTCTTCTAGAGTCTTTATTCGGTTGTCTTTGGCTAGAGAAGAGATCTTCTCTAAATCCAATTGAGCAGATGTATTACTCAATGACTCTTTTAATTGGTGGGCCAACATTGCCTTGTCTCCCAGTGTAGCATAGACCATTTCACCCGTTTGTTTGCGCAATTCTATTTGGTCCATTGGGTGTATGTCTTTGGCAAGGACCTTTAGATTGGTCCTTATGTAGTCAGTTGCAGACTGTGGCTGCTGATCCTTGGGCTTGAAATGACTTAAGATCATTTTCTCCTCCTTGATGTCATAGGCTACCATTAGTCTATGCTGTTTGGAGGGTGTCATCTTAAGAAATTGATCATACAACTAAATTCTTAATGACTCATTTTGAGCCTTGATCTCCATAAATGATTTTTTGATGTCTGATCGTTTCTTGGCTTGTGACCTTGAGGAGGAGACTTCCATTCCATGCTGCCTCTCCCCTTCTTGTCTGTGAGAGTTAGTGGAAGTCTATTGGCTGATGGCCCTCTCTCCTCTTGTGCTTTCAGTGATGTCTTCCACAATGTCCTCTTCAGGAGGATCTACCCTTTGCCTCTTGGCCTCTTGCTGTTCTGTTGACCCACTTGCAGGTGTGGTCTGTTCCCGGTCTCTTTTCTTACTTCTCCCCTCAGGAAGAGGAGTCTGCAGTGCTGGTACTTCTGGTGCTTGTGCCTGTAGTGAAGGGGCTTGCCCTTGACTGTGTCCTTTTGAGGTAGTTAGCTATTCTTCCATTGTTTCTAGCTCTACAAATACCAACTCCTTGCCCTTTGCTGTCCCTGTTGTTGGTGCAGTCCTTTCCTGGGCAACCTGTTGTGGAGTTGTAGCAGTTGATGAGCTTTCCCCGATTTGCTGTGGTATTTTGAATGACACCTACCAAAAACAATCTAAGTCAAGAGTTTTTTCCAAATTTTTCATGGTTCCATTTTCTCTTCCTCAGTTAACTCTTTAACTAGTGTGCCCTCCACCCACTCATCTTGGTTGGCAAACTTTTCTATGTCAGTGATGTTGCAATGTTCATAGGGTGCCAGCCTATATTTTACCCTTCTTGCATTAATAAAGCCATATGGGTCATAGGGTACCCACCAAAAGCTTCTCTTGAGTCTGAGTGTTTGACCCAATATTTCATCAGCATCCTTCCATCCCTCTTTCTTATTCATAACAAAGGGGCCTAACTGGTCTCTGAGTTTCAGTCGGACCTTTTTCTTTGTGCTATGGAAGTGACTCAGATCTGAATTGATGAAATGGTTGAAATATTCCAAGGCAAACAATTTCATTGGCACATATATGGGCAGCCTGTAGGGGCATAGCTCACAGCCATATATCCTCAGAATAGTGTGATTCTGGTAAAAGTACTAGTCACCTATTTTATAGTTGTTGGAGAGCTGTAGTATCTTTTGCATATCATGTGTCATTCTAGGAGGAGGAGTTCTCATCAGGAGAGAAGAGACTGGGTATATAAACAAATCAATAAACTCACAATAAGAGTAGGGAGAGCTGCGGACTTCATGAAAGATTGGGGTCCAAAAAATCACAGACCTCCTTTCCCCTTTATGGTCCAGTTTTCTAATGGGGAATTGGAAGATATCTGGCTAGTAATATAAGCATAGATGATAGATATAGGATGAAGATTTAAAGATTCCCTCCCTATCTAGCCTCAATAATTGGTCATGTATCTTGTTGGCAATAAATTTGGCATAGTTGTATTTGACAGCAGGGGGCTGCCCTGGGGTAAATATAGACATCATAACCAATATGGTTTCATCAATATGCTCACTTGTCTTGAACCCCAGGACAAAAGATATCATATCAACAACTAATCTACCCACTTCAGTGAAAGATGCATAGTGGAAAGGAGGTGGCTCCTTAGGTTGGCGATCTGCTCTCTAAACACTTGGGCAATTCTGGTTATCTCTGAGCTGGAGAGTTTGGGACCTTCATCCAGCAAGAACTTCATGGTAAGAGGGAATTGGAGGTGGGTTGGTTTGAAGTTCAGCATCTGATTTATAGAGTCAGGAGTAATATGAAAAAGGGTAGTCCCAGATGGACTCTTAACTACCCTGTTTGTTGGCTCATAGTTATCACAATAGAGGTGAATGATCTCAGGGAGTATATTCACAGAGGGGAGGTAGTATCTGGGTAGATTTGATTCCCAAATTCCATAGGCATCATTTTGATTTAAGTAACTATTTCTGAGCTCACAGACTGCTTGCAGATGGTTTTGGTAGCCTACTAGGTCTTGGATTAGATAGTCTCTATCAGCCAAGGGCAAATGTTCCAACTCTTTGTGGGGTGCATTAAGGGGAGTGATGTTCAAGGCCACTGGACCTTCCATGGCTAAGCTCTATTGCCTTTAAAATTGGAAAATTTGGCTCTGTGCAAGCAAAATGGGTGAAACAATGGCTCTGTGGATTTCTCCGGGATTTTCACTGTTGAAATTGGTTTGTTGGCTTTAATTTAGATCTGTGGATTGAAGTTAGTTGGAGAAACAAGACTTATGGGCTTCTTTGGCACAATGGGCTACAATTATGGGCGAAAGGCAGCTTTCGGGGTTTCTTGTAGAGTTTGCAGTGCCGAACGAGCTCAATTTTAGCTCACTATGCAAATTTATGGTGGATTTAGCAAGACAGAGGTTTATGGGGGATTTTTGGGCAGTAACACAGTGTTTTTCTCTTCAAATTATAGGTGTTGTGGCCAATTTTACAGAGAAACTAATGAAAACAGGGTCGAAAGGAAATTGTTTGTAAATACCTGTTTTCTCGGTGGAATGGTCGATTTGCAGGCGACCGGGTGAGCCAAGGGGCCGAGCTGTGGAGTCGAACTGCTGGGTGGCAGACTTATATGGTGAAAATGCTCATTTGTACGTTAATTCACATGCATAGGTTGTGTACATAAAACAAATAGAAATGGGTAAAAACAAAATTTTCACCCCTTTTTACCCAAAATTTTGACTTTGGCGGGTTCGAGGCGCTTTTTTCGGATGACGTCAGCGTGACGTCATTTTGTCATGTAGCGGGTATGAATGGTGACATGGTAGGTGACGTGGCGGGTGACGTGTCAAGTGACATCAGCAGATAGGCAGGCGGCAAGGTGGGTGACGTCATCAGATGACATGGGCATGATGTCAACAGGGAGGCGGGCGGGTGGTAAGTGGTTTTCCCCGCACCACTTTTGGGGGGAAGTGGTTTCGGAGGAGGGGGCTCCGAACACGCTGGGTGTTTGACACGCGTCCTTTGTACGGTGAAAATACCGCCCATCCCCCAGACGCTATCGTTCGGCATGTTGGGGCTTCCGATATCAGTGACCACCGTCGGATCTGTGAGCGCTGATCGGACCGCTGGCAGGTAATAAAGGTTGCGGCATGTTAACTCTGGGCACCGGCTTTAATATTTCGGGTTTTTGTAATGTTTGCGGTGTATTTTCGGACTTTGGGTTAAATGGGTTTTGTGGGTTTAATGTGCGGGTTTCGGCTATATTATTTAGCCAGAGGCTAAACAAGTCTCGATGGGCATGTGGAGGGTTGTTATTGGCCCCATGTGGACTAATAACTCCTGACGAAACATTAACATATAGCTATAGTTAGCCAAGGGTCGGGGTATTAGAGTTTTTAGGGATTTTGTGTATTTTTACATAGTAAGGGAGGGGAATATACATAGGAGCTATATAAATAGGGTTAGTAGGTTAATATGACTATGTGGGATGGGTTTGTCTAGTTTAGGCTAAGTTTATAGAGTGAAAACTTAGGCATGGGGGGAATGAAAGGATGTCAAGTGGTGAAGTTTAGGAAACTTTGGAAAAATGGAATAAAGACTTTTTACACAAGAAATGTGGCTTGTTTTTCCTAGGTGAAAACACATTTTCACTTAGTTTTTCTATGAGATGGAGTGGACTAAAGGTAATGAGCAGATCTCATTGCCCTCGGGGGAAATGTTAGTAAGTGTTTCTTGGGAAAATGGGGAGGGGAATTAGTCATGCTCCATTTGTTTTGTAGCCACCTTGCCATGGTACCTTATGATTTTTATGAGATGGCAACTTGTTCCAAAGGAGCAAATTGCTCATAAACCATGCTTCTATACCATCAAAACTGCCTACCCAACCTAGTATACCTAACATTTTCTCTTCATTTTCATTGGGTGCACTTGAACTGGCAAACCCTAATTCTTCTCTTTTCTTTTAACTTCCCTCCTATCTAAGTCTACCCTTATTTATTCCAGGGCTCATATTAAGCTGTTGAGACCCTTTGCTTCTCTATCTAACTACTTGTCTTCCAAGCTTAAACTATTTGTACAGACCTTTATTCTCTATTCTAAGACAAGTAAATTCAAACATGATCTAGCCAGGATTAGACTGTCTGGCTATTCATCAACTGTGGCAAGAATAAACCACCTATACATAGTGAGGTTCTTCAAAATATGGAACCTTTGCAGCATGGAAAGCATGAACATATTTGGTATTTCTCTAGTCAATCATGAAAAATGAGACCTATTGGTATAGGAATCTAACACAACCATTAGTAAGAACTGTTTGCATGAATTTATCATTCTTTTCATCTATCCTAAGTTTATGAGAGTGTAATTATTCTTGAGCTTGTGAGCTCTTACAAAGTATTCGATTCCATCTTTAACAAGTAGATACTTGTTCTCAGCTCTATAG
>APFE030337715.1:97158-139485 GCA_000404065.3 Pinus taeda | reverse complement strand
GAGCATTGCAAATCACTAGAGAAATGAAAGCACCAACAGTAATCTGAAGAATTTACAGTAGTAGTAACTGTCCCAAGAGACATCGTTGTTTCAGTGTAGAAGCAACAGAGAAGTGACCCAGAGGGCCTGCATCATCATTTCGAGCCAGGAGAAGGATCAACGCAGAAGCAGAGAGAGGCAGATCAGACCTACACAGTGCTTGGTCATCTTTCTTAGTGAGGAAGGATCGATGGTGTGGCTAGTAGGAGTAGATTCTGCCATTGCCGAGATTGCGTAGAGCCTGAAAGGCTCAGTTTATTTGGTTGCCGGGGCTTGGGGAGCTATGTGTAGATTGTAATTTGAGGAGCTGGCGGGGTGCTGTTCTTGTCAGTGCATAGCAGTACCTAAGGAGAAGGAACCAAGGTAGAGGGAGTCGCTACCTTGATGGATTTCTAGCCAAGAAATCCAGATCTGATTTGTAGTTGCAAGGAGGATTAGAGAGGAGCTGTTCGACAACTGGCTAGAGGATTTCTAGGAGGGAAATCAGGACTTAGAGGGAGATTTCTAGGAGAGAAATCAGGACTTAGAGGGAGATTTCCAGGAGGGAAGTCGAATCTCTGAGGGAGTCCAGAAGAGGAGTTGAAATGGCAGTGAATGGACTAAGGGATCAGGACAGGTTGGATGAGGCTTCCAACTTTGTAATCTGGAAGGCCAGGATCCTGGTAGTCCTGGATCGACATCCCATCAAGGACTGTGCCTTAAGAGCTGTGGCTATCCTAGTCGACCCAGTTGAAAATGAGAAGTATGAGGATGCAATGGCGAGGGCGAAGTGCATGATCCTAGACGGGGTCAAAGATCATGTCATACCACATATTGTTGAAAAGAACACAACAAAGGAGATGTGGGATACTCTGATGACCTTTTATTAGGGCACTTCCATACAACGAAAGATGCTATTGAAAAATCAGCTGCATTCGTATCAGATACAGAAGGGAGAACAGATAGATCCATTCCTTCTTAGGTTGCAGGAGATTCGTGAGCAACTTACTTAGGTGGGGTCTAAACTAGTTCCAGAATTTATGGTTAGGACTGCCCTGAATGCAGTCTCCGATAAGTGGGAGACATTTGTCTAAAGCATTTTGGGCAGGGCTACTCTTCCAGGTTGGGAGGAGATGTGGGTAGCTCTTCGCTAAGAAGAGATCAGGAGGTTGACCAAGGTGGGGAGTAGTGGCAAGGGAAGTCGAATCAAGAAAGAGGAGGAGGATGCGGCTCTAGCATCTGCGGGACAACAAGGGAAGAGGAAGAAGAAGGATATCTCCAAGGTGAAGTGCTTCCATTGTGGGGAGATAGGACATTATGCATCCCAGTGTCCTAGGAAGAAAAACAAGGAGAGGCTTCCGATTCTAAGGCAACTCTAGCTAAGGCGGAGAAGGAGGTCGAGACTGATGACGGCTATGCCATGAGTGCTCATGCACCTCTAAAGAAGAGGTGGGGAGACATCGAGTTGTAGTCAAGGGGACTACATACTAGGGGTAGGATCCTTGAGGTACCCAAACTCTTGGATCATATCCGGCTACAGGAGCCCTTAATGACAGTAGCAGAATGATAGGGGTCGGGTGGAGCAAAGTGTAGTGGAGCAGCAAGGCAGTGCTTGGGTGCAAAAATATGAGGCAGCATAGTGGAGGTTGCAGCAGTTCGAGAGGCATAGAGGTGTATGAAGCAACACAACAACAACAAAGGGAGCACAAAATAACAGCAGAGGTAGTTTCAGTTTCACGAGGCTTCTAGACTGACTGGGATGTCAGTATTTGGGAGAAGTCAGTTACCTACTTTTCAGTAACTGAGTTGCAGTGCAATAGTTAGCAGTGGCAATGCTAGGGGCAGCATGGTCAACATATTGAGAGGGAGTTGCAGTACGGATGTAGCAGTGGTAGTGTCATGGGCAGTAGTACAAGAAGCAACAGTGCAGATGATGTGAGGCAGCAGGCCAAGCATCAACACAGGTACCGGTGCGGAAGATCAGTGTGATGTTTTCATGGTGAAACACTACTAGAGCACATTCCTCGCTAAGAGGGAGTGTTGATTTGTGGTAGCATCAAATGTGCTCTAGCCATGAAAATTGGTGGAGAGGCTAAAGCACATGAGATCTCCAAAACCCAGAAACCGTTTGGAGAAATTCTACCTGGATGAGGAGAGGCTCATTGTGTTAGATCATGATCACTTGTGAGATATTTTAACACTCTTAGAGATTTTAGCCTTCTTGGATTCTTGTGGAGATGCGATTCTACGGTGTATTTTTCTACTTGGAGCTATTTCTTTGGCATTGGAGATGTTACTTTTTTTTTAACTGAAACGGGTATGTTTTATTTATGATTTGGTTGGGCCGGAGCCTAATCAACCTTGTTACACTGCAATATCTTACATCTTAATACATCTTGATGTACTCTGTTTCTCAGGTTAAGGAACACTTGCTTGAATAATACTATTGTCATTGATGATGAGTTCGCCCGATGCAAGAAGGCAACCTTTGTTTGCCATTATATCCGCTTCACTATTCGAGCTTCTGAGAATGTGGAAAATTTGAAAGGATTCAAAGTCCTTCAGTATGGTCATTAGCCTTTTCAGAGACTTGTTGAGTGTGGCATTGTTGAACAGGTCCTGCATATTGATCTTCTTGATGAGGATTTCTGAGTGTCCAAATGCTTGACAATCTTTGATGCCTCTTTCCCGAACAATTTGGCAGGCTTTTGTGAGGCCAAGAAGTTCGGCCTGGTTATTTGTATGATGACCAAGCCCCTAGCTGAAGCAATCTTTTCTAGTGCTGTCTAGGGAGTAGATGACTCCACCAGTGCCCGCTGCCCCAGGGTTTCCCTTAGAGGCTCCGTCGAAGAAAATAGTAGTTTTTAGAACACCAAAGTTGGATGCTGGCTTCTGGATCTCTTAATCTCCAGTGAGGGTTGGGAAGGGGGAGGATAAGAGATTTGACTTTGGGGAGAGGGCTAAGATGATTCAACTAGCTCTTTTCAGAAGGGGGAGGAGAGAAGAATCTGATTTTTGCGGATGCTGAAGAACAAATTCTAGGAGAAGAGCTTTAGCTTTAGCAACTATTTTTGTAGGGAAGCAAGGAGTACTATTGAATGTCAAGTCGTTCCGGGCGAGCCAGATTTCCCAACATCTGAATTTAGGGATTGAAAGCCAAATGTGATACCACAGAGAGTTGCTGGGATGGGATGGGGATAATTTTGGAACCATGTGGAGTAAAGATCAACCACAGTGCATTGCTGGGGCAGATTAACTTGCAGATGAAGGAGCGTTATTTTCCAGACGTCCTTGGCAAAAACGCAGTCTAGGAACAGATGAGGGGCTATCTCTCTAGCATTTCTGCACATGATGCATCGATGAGGTCCAATAATGTTTCTTTTTAGCAGATTGTCACCTGTCAACTGTTTGTTGTGCATGAGGATCCAGAAAAAAATTGACTTTCGGAAGTCCTGTAGAATTCCAAACTTGTTTCCAAATGATGGGAGAACGTATTTTATCTTTTTTTGGCTGCAGAGCGATATGACCTGTTGTAATGGTATAAGTGCTAGTGTCTCCCTAGCCCCAGCTATTTGGACTGTCATGATGGATGGGCGCAACATTTGAGAGGAGCGAAATTAACGCTGCCAACTGTGGAAGGAGATGCTTCGGTACAAGTGGGAAGCTCCAATTCTGCCAATTCCCTTTGCGATCCCACTCTGTTATGTCAAATAGCTTGCGATAGCCTGCATCTAGAAGCCAACATCGGAGGTCTAGAATTTCATCATGGGATTTAAGGGGTGCACTATTCATTATACGGTCTTCCCACAAGTAAACTTTTTTTCCATTGCTTGGGATACAGTAGAGGTGAGACTTAAAGCAACTGATGCTGTTTCTGCATAAATTCCTGGTTAACGTTCCAGGGGAGTTGTTGTCAATAGATAGTTACCTGAGAGAGACCCCCTGCGCATATTTTTTCCTGAGCGTATCATTGACTGTATGAGCAGGGTCGGAATAGATTTTCTAGAGAAGCTTGCAGCCGAGAGCAAGATTGGAGAGTGCAGGGTCTTTTATCTAGAGTCCTCCATGCGCTATTGGGCGTTTTACTAGATCCCAGTTTTCGAAGTGCATTTTTCTTTTATTGCCTTTGCCTTCTTGCCAAAGAAAGTTTCGTAGAAGGTAGGAGATTTGCTCCATGATGTGTTTAGGAGCAAGAAGAAAAGAGGCTTGGTAGATAGGAAGGGCAGAAAGCACAGATTTTATTAAGATTGTTTTTCCTACTTTTCTGAGCCAAAACCCTCCCCAAGATGCGATCTTGGATTTGATCTTGCTGATAATACCTTGCCATAGAGTTCTGTTATTAACCTCGGAGGTGAGTGGTAGGCCAAGATATTTGATGTTTTCCCAATGGGCTTTGCCCTCGAAGCCGAGGATCTGGGCTATACTGTTCAGATTGCCTTGATCCACATTCCATCCGTAGATTGAGCTCTTTCTGTCATTTATCATAGCTCCTGAAGCTTTGCAATAACTTTTTAGGATAGAGTTGAAAGATTTGGCTATTCTCGTAGAGGCACCACCAAGAAAGAGGGAGTCATTTGCAAAAAGGGCGTGATTTATAGGCTCTGGGCATTGGAAGTGCGAATTCCGGGGAGGTCACCAGAATTCATTTCTGCAGTAAGCTTCCTACTAAGGGAGTCCGCCATTAGGATATGCACGAAAGGAGATAACATACAACCTTGCCAGCTTGGAAGAAGGATGCTGGTCGACCATTGACTAGAGGGGCAATCCAAGGATTATCAGTGCAGGCTTTGATGAGATTGATGAAGTGAGGAGGGAAGCCGAAGGATTGGAGGACTTGGAAGAGGAAGGAGTGGTTGACCTTGTCGAAGGCATTGGCCATGTCGAGCTTAATTAAAATCCCCTTCTCTTTTCTCAGTTTATTGGAGTGGACCGCTTCCTGGACTTGAATGACATTATCCAAGATGTGTCTACCTTTAACAAATCCCCCTTGAGAGCTGGAGATTAATTTTTCAAGGAGGGGTTTGACTTTGTTTGCAAGGATTTTGGCCATGATTTTATAGGAAGCTTACAAAGTGAAATGGGCCTAAATCTGCTAAAAGTTTCTGGATTGACCTCTTTTGGAATTAAGGCTAGGAAGGTTGAATTGATGCCTCCCCCAACCTTGGATTTACTGAAGAAACCTTGTATCATTTTCAGCAGATCTGTTTTGATGATGTTCCAGTAGACTTTGTAAAAGTGTATAGAGAAGCCATTTGGCCTAGGGGCCTTATCTGGTTCCATTGCCCATATTACTTTGATAATTTCTTCTTCAGATAGTGGTTTCAGAAGAGCTTGATTGTCCTCTTGATTGATGAAGTGAGGGATATTAGAGAGAAAGTCTTCAATATCCTCTTTGCTACCTTCATTCCCAGGCCCGTGGAGGTTTTTGGAATGATTTTCAGCTTCTGATTTAATTTGGTTGAACTTTTTGCAGATCTGTCCTTCTTCATTTTTTATCTCAGTAATATGGTTGCGAGATAATAGGGCTTTGTACTGTCGATGGAAGAACGAAGTGTTTCGGTCTCCGTCCTTTAGCCATAAGCTACGAGATTTGAGCCTCCAATACTCTTCTTCTCGTCTGAAAGAGCGGTGGATGTTGCTTTGGAGTGTTGCCTCTTTATTTAGAATTTCCGGAGTGATGTGAAGGTCTTATATTCCCATTTGCAGAGTTTCCAATGAGTGAAAAACTTCATTTCTCTGTTGAGTAGGGTTTTTAGGTGGATTCTTTAGCCACTCTTTTAAAGCTTTTTTTGTGGCTTTTAATTTTTGTTCCCACACATAGTTGGGAGATCCATTGATGGGCATATCCTAGGCTGATTGAACAATGTCAAGAAAACCTTATTTTTCAATCTAGAGAGGGTTGAATTTAAAGGGCATTGGGCCCAGGTCTTCCTCAGGAGCCATAAGGAGTTGAATTGGCTTGTGGTCCGTGGTGAGTTTGGGGAGGATTTTTGTGGAGATAAGAAGATTTTCCAACAACAAGGAGCTTTGAATCAGAAATCTATCCAACCGGGCATAAATGTGATTAGTCCTAGTTCGATTATTGGTCCAAGTGTATCTGCCTTTTACAAGTGCAAAATCTAAAAGGTCCCTCTGCTGCATGAGTTCTTTGACCAAGGGCAATAGTTGGTCTCTGATGCTGTTTCCCCCCCTTTTTTCTTTTGGCTTCATAACAATGCTGAGATCTCTGGCTAGGATGATGTTGTTGGGAGAATGAAGGTCTAAAAAGTCAGAGAAAGAATTCCAACATTCTCTTTTTTTAGCATAAAAGACAGGGACATAGAGATTGAATAGGGCTATAGTTAACTTACTTTCAAGGTGCTTGAGCTCAGTGTAGATCCAGCGTTGGGTCTCATGCGAGTTAAGCAGATGGAAGTGATTGTCAGTCTAGAGTGTCGCAACTCCTCCTAAAGATCCCCTCGAGCTGACTGCTTTGCCTGCATTCTTTTTCCATTTTGACTTGCTGATTTCCATGAAGGCTTGCCCTTCGATTTTGGTCTCTTGGAGCAAGAGGATATCTGTTGGTTCTATATTCATCATATCTTTGATGGCTTCGATTTTTGGTTGGGTCCCTAGACGTCTGCAATTCCAAGAGACTATACGCATTATTTACTTGTCGAGGGGTTTGAGAGGCCTCCCTTGGAAGGTCTTGCTCTTGTATTCTTCCAATAGACATTTCTATTGTGGATTGGCTGCCTTGCATCTTTAGATATTCTGCTTCTCCCCTCTCACTACTTTGTGAGGCTTCTTGCCCGCCCTCTTCGAGGGTCTCTCATAGATCTCATCCTTAGAGGAGTTAGAGGGTTCTGCCGCTTTTTCTTGTTATATCTGCATATGAGGGAATGGAGGGGCTACCCTAAGAGACACCAGGAGAGGCAGTTCCTCCTCCTTTGTTTGTTTGAGGGATGTCAATCTGTGCCAGGGTAATCAGATCTGCTTCAGGAGGATTTGGGGGGGGGGGCTTCCATTAGGGTTTGGATTCTCATCCGGGGCATGGGGGTTCCTCTTTTCATTTCCTTGATCTTCAACGATGTTCTCCTTTGTAGGCCCTTTCCCTTCTGCTTTTGCATGACTAGCTTTCTGGATTGTGGTCCACTATTCTCCCTTCGACTTATCACTCTGTTCTTCAACCTTTTTCTTACAGTATCTTGCAAAATGCCCATAGCCATGGCAGTGTCTACATTTGAAGGGTAGCTGCTCATAATCCAGTTCTTGGATGTGAGACCATCCGGCTACTATGAGTTTTATTGCTTCTAGTATTCCTTCTTCAAGGTCTACTTCCACACATATTCGAGCACAGGAGTACTGATCTTTCCTCGTAGCCTGGTCAATATATTTTCCAAGGGAGTTGCCAATGGTTTAGAGCGATTTCTGGGTCCACCAATGCAGGGGTAGGTGGGGAAGTCGCACCCATACGGGGATGGCAATTGGCACATCTTGTGTCGGGTCGAAATTCGGCGACCATTTGTTTAGATATAAACCTTGTGGCTCAATAAGGGATTGTTCATTATATTTTATCTTGTAAGTAAGCCTTGTATTTGATAAATCTTTGTTCTTATGTTTAATGAACGGAATGATTTATTATCTAGGGATTTTCTATTGTGCTGTTTATTATTGAAGATCAATGTATAGAATCTAGATAATGACATTGTATGCATTACTCATGTATAAGATGTGAATGATACTCATGTATAAGATGTGAATGGCAATCCCTTTGGTGCATCTTTATTCCAACTCTCCAAAGTGACCTTGATCCCTCACAAGTAGTAACTAGGGTTTTGAGCTACGACTTCAAAATTCCCATACTCCATGCCAAGGCTTATTAGAATTTTCACTCCCATAGATTGCATCACCCCAAGGACTAGGCACTGGCATTGTTATTTTGGTGATCACACCCAAATTTAACCCTAAGACTCATTTTTCCTCTCCTTTTCTAATTTTTGGCCCTCTTAAGGTCAAACTGCGAGCTAGGGCTACGACATGAGTTGACCTAGAGTGGAAATTTGGCCTAGTGGAAGGATTCAACATTGGAAGGAGCCTTGATTTCCTCAAAATCAACTACTTGTAGTGGGAAATCTATCCATTCCTATGTTGCACAAAACTTCAAAGAACCCAACGTTTCGGGCCGTACTCGTACCCGAAACTCAGTCGAAACTTGACCATCATGTAATCATCTATTAGAGTTAATATAGACTTGTTTTTCCTTTTAAATTGTCATCTATGGATCTTATTCCCTTTTTTCTTTCAAGATAATGTGTTATTCACTTATGTATTTATATATATATTTTTATATATATGTATATGATGTTTCAGCTGGCATTTCCATTTTTGGGAGGTGACGTTTCTAAACGCACCCGTTTTGGAAACTTTGAAACGTTTCGATGTTTTGTGCAACCAACTTAGATTCATTCTATGGTTGAATTCTCTTGCCCTAGGTAGATTTTGCTGTAGGAAACCCTAGTTTGCCGAAGGCTTCAGCTTGGGGGCTTGTTGAAGGTTTATTGTTCCATTTGATCGCCAGTATTCATTGTTGGGAAACCTTTTCTTGGCCTCTTGATTCTAGGGTAACACATTTGGCTCGCGATCTCTCAAGCCCTAAATCATTTGTGTCCTACATATGCCTTATTAGAGGATGCAAATTGCCTTTCCTAACTTATTGGGCCTTGTACTTAAGAAGATTTGTCCTTTGTAAGGCTCTCTTGTCGCATTGATCCTTGAATTTGATATATCCTTAGGTGACTTATCTAAATGGAAGCCTCCTAGTGGTGAAAGTCCACAAAGAGCACGAGGTAGTGGTTGACAATGGGCCACACCTCATTGTTGTCCCTTAGTCTAGTTTTTCCTTTGTAGGTTACCCCTTACAAGACTTGCTAGATTTTGAGGCAACAAAATCTACAGTGTGGGAAAACATGAAAAAACCTCTATACCTTTGTGATTGAATCATTTGTGGCGGCAATAGGTAGTTTCTTTCACTTCCAATCCAAGCTTCCTTCCTAAATTTCAGAAAATGTAAGTTTTTGAGGGAGGCCAATTTGGTTAAGGTATACTAGGGTTAGGTCTTGTCATGTAACTTTATAACTAATTTAGCCCCCAAATAGATGCCCTAACTTGTATTGTAATAATTTCTCATGGATAAGTTGTGTTGTTGGTTCAACTATGGTACCATTTCATGAAACCTTTATTGACCATTATTGATACTATCAACATTTGCAATGAAAGGTTTTATTAGTGGAATCCAAAACCTAAATCTAGATTCCAGAATGGGGATGCATTGCGTACTATAAGGGAATTTTGCAATATCCACTTTTATGTAATCCTTTTTTTCGATTTTCTTTTTGCTTCCTAGTTGCTTTTGTGTCTCATGAAATGAGTATTTTCTCCATTCAATTGAAATCTCTATTTATTATAATAAAAGATGTTCCCTTTCTTGAGCTTCTAGATTTTGTAGTTAAATAACAAGCCAATTTGGTTAAGGTACACCAAGGTTGGGTCTATCAAGAAACATTACAACTAATTTAGCTGCCAAATAGATGCCATGACTTTGACCATTATAATTTCCTATGGATAAGTTGTGTTGTTGGTTCAACTATGGTACCATTCCATGAACTTTTATTGACTGTCACTCTTTCCAATAGGAGTACCTATTGTTAAATTCTTTACTTTGATTTAGCAGGGCAGATTAGAGACAAAACTATTTTTGGCTATTCTCGCAAATCCCAATGCACAAGGATTTTAGGTCAAAAAGTTAATAAGGGCTCATTTTATGTGATTTCTATCGAAAGACTTCTTATTTCATTATGGACCATAAAAGCTTGAATTCAGAAAAGGTCTCATTTATTCAACACAATGCATACTTGACATACCACATTGAGTTTTTGGCAAAATGAAGATTATTAATGCAAAATTTAGTCTTTAAAGGGTGACATCGCCATAGTAATGCATGAGCAAAAGGTGGCAAAGTATATTTTCATTGCATGCGAGATGTTTTATGTTAAATGTCATGCACATAGCTTCCTATCAAATGTGCCAAGTTCCTGGAGCGAAAAAGTAGCGAAACCCTAGAGTTCTAGTCCTTGTGCAAACAAAAAATTGTAGTTTCTAGCTCACATGTGTGATTTATTCAAGTGGGCCTACAAGTAACATTGTAAGTTCAAATAGGGCATGTGATAGCTTGTTGGAGTCCTCATGACGTGGCCCACCTTCCTCAAGCAAAATGTTGGACATAAATTCTAGGGTGTTTCCTCCACAAGGCAACTTTTAGGACTAGTCAATTTGTTAAATTTTCTTAGGGCGACATTGTTCTTTGCTATGATAGTTGCATTTCATCATTAATACATTAAGTTCACCCCATATCATCATTGCATTATTCAGATCTACACCATTATACATCAGCATATGCAATTACATAGAAAGAAACAACATCACCAACATCATCAATGCAACAGAACATAAGAGGAACAGTAGAAGAAAGCATGCACACACATAGAGACACCGGGATTGGTTTGAGACCAAGGAAAAACCCACTATGGGGAAAACCCTTGTAAATCTTCTTCTTCTTAGATCGTCATCAAATGATACAGGAAAAGAGAGTACAATGATCCATAACTTTATCTATGCAACAAAAAATTAATGATATCTATGAAACAGATCTAATCATGCTAGGAATCAGAACCCTCATACTGATGGCTATAATGTGTTGTCACAAACTGATGTCAATTGTTGTATACTGGTGTCACTGTGCCGAACATTGTTGAGCATTGTCAATGAGCGCAATACATATGTTTGCGGCAGAAACTAACAAATCAAATCTATAGAACTGTATAACAGCAGAGCAAAACCCAGATCTACCAGATCACTGAAGTCAACTGAATCCAAGATGTCGAATCTTAGATCTAAACCGTGGGCGCTCTCATCGAATTGTCTCTGTGCGACTGAAAACTCCTTGGTTGCTCTCTTTGTCACTATATGTGAGCAATTGTAACTGTAGGGTCGCTCTCAAGAGGTCTTGATGCGAGTGATTGTGGCACTGTACTGCTGAAACCCAAAGTCGCACTCTTGCTGAGCTGTGCGAGCGGCTGACAAGCCAAAGTCGCATCCTTGCCGAGCTGTGCGAGCAGTTGACAAGCCAAAGTCGCATCCTTGCCGAGCTGTGCAAGCGACCGAGATGACAGGGTCGCTCTCAGGGCCAGCTTGTGCAAGCAATCGGTGACTAGATCCTTTCGATTTGCTTTGAACCCAGAGCCTTTCTCACTGAACTGTCTCTGAGCGACCAGAGAGCTAGAGTTGCTCTCTTGCCCACTTTGTGCCTACAACCGAGGAAGAAAAACTTTTGTTCTATGCCAGTGACCAAGATTCAGAAAACTCTAACCTAGAGCGAACCTTTCAGCGGTAATTTCAGACCCTTGAGCGAACCTTTCGACTGTAATTTCGGACCCTTGAGCAAACTCCTTTCTTCAAACCTGTGCGAATCAAGCCAAAAGAGAAGAGAAGATGTGTCCAAATGATCCTGAGGTCTCTTCTATTTATTGGTTTTCTTGAGGGTTCACTTGGGGTTAAGATTGACCCAAGAAGCTACTCATGTGGTTAGGGCTAACCCATTGCATAATACATGTATGAATAAAATAATTCATAATTCAACTTCCGCTTAACCAAATTGGGTGATCTTTAGGTCGATTTTGGTCCTCTCGAAAAGAGGAATCTAATGAAATCATCATCTTGGTCATTTGAGTTGTACAAGGTGGAATTTTACTGCAGTTGCAAAAATTAACAATCCCTCTCAACTAGGGAGAATTCCACCTGCCAATGTCTGTCCATCGAACAATATGCCATTCTAGAATCTTCGAGTGTCATCACGTATCATCACAGATCATCTTTGTCATGTAGTCGTTGTGCCATGTCCATCTCAAGTGTCTCATCATCACAAATCATCATTGTACATCTCGATCTATCCTTTGCTTATTCTTTCTTATCACTTAATTGTTCCAACTTGTATGCTGAAGATTTTCGAATCTAGAAGAAGAAGAATTTGTTACCGGAGGGGAGCTCAAGCTACCACCCTCTATCCATCAGACTGCTATCTGGAATCTCTGCTAGCGGGCTAGTACCTAGAATATCATCTTCAATCATCATTGAAGAGCATATCATCAAGCAGCACATCTCAACCTGGAACCACATCGAGGAGCAATAGCTTCCACCCATACTGAGCAATAGGATAACTCATCACACAAGGGAGTAAACCCTCGACCGTTGAATTTCATCGGGGAGTTTAC
Organism: Pinus taeda; assembly: GCA_000404065.3. Taxonomy (NCBI): domain Eukaryota; kingdom Viridiplantae; phylum Streptophyta; class Pinopsida; order Pinales; family Pinaceae; genus Pinus; species Pinus taeda. Next base: position 127,159 of record APFE030337715.1, on the reverse strand, counting down.
CCTCGACTTGAAATCATATTGGGTTATCTCAACCCATCCTATTGCCTACTGATCTTCCCATCGATGACCCAGAATAGTCATGTGGTAGAACACCTGCATCATAATCGACTTGGGTTGTACACCCTAAGTACACTCTCAACTCGTTGGCCAAAATGAGGAGCGGTATTCCCATCAAGCTGGCCTGCTTGAGGGTATGATGCCAACTGGGGTATACTCTGCAAAAAGACCAAGAGGGGAGCAACATTCTCTGACCCTATAAAGATAGGGGAGCAACATTCTTCAACCCTGGGTAATAGATAGGGTAACGCCCTGTTGTCCAGATTTCCCTCAACCCCAAGAACCCTCTATCTCATTTCCTCATCCTGGGAGCTCAAGTAGGGTAGGAAGAGTTTGCTCAGTTTCCTCGATCAGTGCAACTCTCATCATCAGCTTGTCTCAATAGCAATTGTTTCTTGTTCATATAGAACATCAAATCAAATATCACGTCAGATCATATATAATTATATGAATCACAAAAGGATACCATAATTATCCTCCCTCTCAAGGAGGTGCCAACCACAAGCCTGAGCTTGTTTCGAAAAACTACACTATCTCAATATATGAGAGTATCTCAATCCCAACTATAAATATGGGACTTACTGCCAATCGGATCATCATAATGGATCCATGTCATATCTAGATCATGCTCAAGCAACTCTCTAAGGAGCTTATGTATCTTGCCTCATAGCTAGCCATGCTAACAACATCATGATCAACCTCAATCATGTTATGGACCTCTCATCCAAGATATCATGGCAGATTGCATACTAAAGCAACATCCAAATGTGCTTATCAACAATATTCTCAAATATCAGCGATACATCTATGCAGATACATATCATAGGAGAAATATCTCATTCTCAAATAGAACACCTCATGCAGAGATTTCAAAGCATGCTCTGTGGAAACTCTATGTGAGTGAAGCAACTCACTCATGGATTCATGAAGGTTCTATGCACATCATACACATACAGATGGATGTTCAAAACGGAACATCAATGCTTCAACTGTTGGATGCCATGTCAAGTTCAACAACATCTTGAACTTGAAATTATAATATCCAAGGATTTGGAATTTTCATTATTCAAAATCATTTTCCAATAGCTTGGCATAATGGAATTTCTTTCCCAAATTCCAGAAATCGATTCATCATGCCATGATACATCATTTGACTTCATAAGCCATCTCCTTGTGATTTAGATCATCAGAGGCTCATCACTTGTCACAAGTAGATCATCAGGATATAAAACCAAAACCATAATCAATATCAAAGCCATACCTTGGCACTCAACATCCTGACTTCATCAGATAACTGTTAAATCTAAACATATTTGGATTGCAATGCTCTAAGCATAATGCCTTGCTAAGCCAACATAATCATCCTTACATAACTCAATGTTGTTCCATCAACAACAAAGTCAACTCATCAGAGTTTAGAAGCCAAATCACGATCATTATCAAAGTCATCACTTTCAACCAAGGGACAGGTGGAGCTGTTGATTTGAGGTAGCATCAGATGTGCTCTAGCCATGAAAATTGATGGAGAGGCTAAAGCACCTGAAATCTCCAAGACCCAGAAATGGTTTGGGTAGATTCTAATTGGTTTGGGAGATATTAAAATAATTAATATTTTTAATGGAGTTCCTAAGTCTAAACTTCAGAAAAATAAAATATTAATGGGTATTAATATAAAACTGGGTTAGAATGTTCCAAAAGTCATGGATCAAGCCAAATCTAATCTTAGCTGTTGATTAAGGATTTAATCTCGCCCATTGATGGACCAACGAGAAAGTATAAGAAGAGGCTTGAGGGTCAGTTGGAAAACACACTGAGATTGATCAGTCAATTCGATTTTCTGGAGCAGGGTTCGCTGAGAGAAATCGAACAAGTGATCTGGGTTATAATGAGGGGCGGTGAATACATAGCAAAGAGGCAAAGTTAGTACTAGAGAGACAACGTAGAGCTTGGAGAGGTTGACGCAGAGGCAGCTGGGTGCTACGCAGAGGCAGTCGGGAGTTGCAAAGAGCCAAAAGAGGCCTACGTGGGTGACGCAAAGGGTCTGAGGGCTGACGCAGAAGCTTCAGTAGCTGTGCAGAGGCTAGCAAATCTAACGCAGAGCCAAGAGGCAACACTGGGAGGTTTTTCGTGGGCCAGACTGGGTGCTGGTGATCCGAGAAGGGTCACGAAGTCCCTACTGAGTGACGCAGAGCAGTGGAAGCTGCAATTGTTGATGTGGGATCTTTCATCTGGTAAATAATCAATGGGAATATCTGTCTACGAGGAGAGGTACTACTGTCGAGGGCATTCTCTGTTGGGTGAGCCATCTCTGGCACCCTAGTTGTATTAAGAAATTGCATAATAATAAAACCCTCATATTTGTTGCATTGGTTTTCTCGCATTAGGTTTTTCTGGGGACATCGGTCAAAAAATAACGGTGTCACTTGTGTGCTTGTTTTCTTTCAGTTGATGATTTGTAGATGTTGATTCTGTACTTGTGTTTATTTTTAGTAATTACATGGTAGCTGTCTTGTTAAGTAAGTAAAGAAGTAGAAAGAAATAAACCAGATAGTACAGGAAGAATTTCTAACGGGTTAAACTTAGAAATTCAATCATGGTATCAGAACGTGGTTGCAGATCACAGGATAACTGAAGGCATCAAATAATAGAGCAATAGAAGCAGATTTAACTGTCCCGAGTGACAGAGCTGATATGTGCAGAAGGAGACAGAGGAAGGAGTGATGCAGAGGGACTGCGTCATCAGTCTAGGTCAGAGAGAGGCCAATGCAGATGCTGTGGGAGGTAGAATCAGGCTCACGCAGAGGCCAGGAGGGCTGACGTAGTTGGCTAAGGAAGCTGATTTTGCCGCTGTCGGTATTGCGCAGAGCTAAGTGGGACAATCTTTTAGTTGTTGGGGCATATGAGGCTGTGGGTAGTTTGCGGAGCAAAGCTGGTGGGGTATTGTGGTCAGAACAATACCTAACAGGGCAAGACCAAGGTAGAGGCAGTTGTTGCCGAGGCGGATTTCTAGCCAAGGAATCCTCATCAGTGTCAGACGTTCGGAGTAGGGGCAACTTGACGTTGGCAGAAGGATTTCCAAAAGAAAAATCGAGACTAAGAGGGAGTCGAACCAAGAACTTCCAGACGGGAAGTTGAGAGACTTGTAGGAGTTGAAAGAAGAGCAACGTAATGGCCGTGAATGGACTGAGAGATCAGGATAGGTTGGATGGAGCATTCAACTTTGTAGTCTGGAAGGCCAGGATCTTGTCCATTCTAGACAGATATTGCATCAAGGACTCCGCCTTTGAAAGTGATGGTGATCCCAGTTGACCCAGCTGAAAATGAGAAGTACGAGGAGGCAATGGCTAGGGTGAAGTGCATCATCCTTGATGGGGTCAAGGATCATGTGGTGCCACATATTTGCCGAGAAGGACACAGCAAATGAGATGTGGGAGGCCCTAAAGAAATTGTACCAGCATACTCCCGTGCAGAGGAAGATGTTACTAGAAAATTAGGTGCGGTCATACCAGATGCAGAACGGAGAGCAGATAGAGGTCTTCCTCGGTCGATTGAAGGAGATCCATGACCAACTAACTTCGATAGGGGCCACACTTGATGAGGAATTGATGGTGAGGACCGCATTGAATGCAATCTCAGAGGATTGGGAGGTATTTTTCCAGAGCATACTAGGCAAGACAAGCCTTCCAGATTGGGAGGAACTGTGGGCGACTCTTCGCCAGGAAGAGATCAGATAGGTGACCAAGGCGGGGAATAATGGCAAAGCGGTCAGAATCAAAAAGGAGGAAGAATAGGATGAAGAGAAAGAAGGACCTCCCCAAGGTCAAGTGCTTCCATTGTGGGGAACTGGGTCATTTTGCGAACTAGTGTCTTAGGAAGAAGAGTAAGGGAGAGGCTTCAGATTCGAAGGCAGCGCCTGCAAAAGAGGAGAAAGAAGTTGAGGAGGAGGACGATTGTGCCATGAGTGCTCATGTGCCATTTGAGAAGAAGTGACAAGAGACATCGAGATGTAGTCAGATGGACTAGAAGCGATGAGGGGTAGGATCCTTGAGGTACCCAACCTTTTGGATTATACCTTGCTACGGGAGCCCCGAAGAGCAGTAGCGGGATTGGCAGATGTCACTAGAAATGGATGCGGATGGAGCGGCAGAGAGTGCCACAATGCAGGAGTCTGAAGACAGCGTGAGGCTAGCAGGCTGCAACAGTGCGAGAGGTGCAAGAGTGTTGCACTAGTGCAATATGGTACAGAGAGGTGTGCAATAGTGCAAGATGTAGGAAGTTGTTACAGCAGCGCAGAGGTCAGTAGAGGGAGCACTTGTTAGCGGCAGAGGGAGCTTCAGCATTGAGAGTGTTTATAGCCTGACAAGGATGTCAAAAGTTGGGTGGATCAGTTACTTACTTCTCAGTAATTGAGTTGCGGCGCAGTAGCAGTATGTAGTAGCACAATGCAGCATGATCAGAGGGGATGCAATGCAGATGCAGTGTTGGGAGGATGGACCAGCAATAGCATGGATGCAGAGGGAGATGGTGTACGAATGCAACAGTGGCAATGGTAGGGCCATGGGCAACAGTACAGGATGCAATAGTGTAGAGGATGTTGGGCCGGAAGGCCTAAGATCAACACAGGGACCGATGCTGGAGTATTACTAGAGCAGAGTCCTCGCTATGTTGATTTGAGGTAGCATCAGATGTGCTCTAGCCATGAAAATTGGTCGAGCGGCTAAAGCACATGAGATCTCCAAGACCCAGAAATGGTTTGGGCAGAATCTAACCGGTTTGGGAGATATTAAAATAATTAATATTTTTAATGGAGTTCTTAAGTCTAAACTTAGGAAAAATTAAAATATTAATGGGTATCAATATAAAACTGGGTTAGAATGTTCCAAAAGTCATTGATCAAGCCAAATCTAATCTTAGTTGTTACTTAGAGATTTAATCTCGACCGTTGATAGACCAACGAGAAAGTATAAGAGGAGGCTTGAGGGTCAGTTGGAGAACACACCGAGATTGATTAGTTAGTTCGATTTTCTGGAGCAGGGTTTGCTGAGAGAAATTGAACAAGTGATCTGAGTTGTAGCGAGGGGCAGCGAATACATAGTAGAGAGGCAGAGTTAGTACCAAAGAGACAATGCAGAGCCTGGAGAGGTTGACACAGAGGCCGCTGGGAGCTGCAGAGTTAGAAGAGGCCAACGTGGGTGACGCAGAGTGTTTGAGGGTTGACACAGAAGCTTCAGTAGCTACGCAGAGGCCAAGAGGTAGTGCTTGGAGGTTTTTCGTGGGCCAGACTGGGTGCTGGTGATTCAGGAAGGGTGACACAATCCCTACAGAGTGACGCAGAGCAGTGGAAGCTGCGATTGTTGCTGTGGGATCGTTCATCTAGTGAATAATTAGCCGGAATATCTGTCTCCGAGGAGAGGTAATACTGCCGAGGGAATTCTCTGTTGGGTGAGCCATCTCTGCACCCTAGTTGTATTCAGAAACTGCATAATAATAAAACCCTCATATTTGCTGCACCGGTTTTCCCGCATTTGGTTTTTTTGGGAATATTGGTCCAAAAATAACGTGTCACTTGTGTGCTTGTTTTCTTTCAGTTGATGATCTATAGATGTTGATACTGTACTTGTGTTTATTTTCAGCATTTACGTGGTAAATAACTTGTTAAGTAATTAAAGTAGGAAGAAATAAGCCAGGTAGTACAGGAAGAATTTCTAACAGGTTAAACTTAGAAATTCAAACATGGAATCAGAGCGTGGTTGCAAGTCACAGGATAACTGATGGCATCAACTAGCAGAGCAATAGAAGCAGATTCAGTTGTCTCGAGTGACAGAGCTAATCCGTGAAGAAGGAGACAGAAAAAAGAGTGACGCAGAGTGATTGCGTCATCAATCTGGGCCAGAGAGAGGCCAACGCAGAGGCTGTGAGAAGCAGAATCAGGCTCACGTAGAGGCCAGGAGGGCTGACACAGTTTGCTAAGGACGTTGATTTGCCGGTGCTGGTATTGCGCAGAGCCAAGTGGCTCAATCCCTTAGTTGTTGGGGCATAGGAGGCTATGGATAGTTTGCGGAGCAAAGCTGTTGGGGTACTATGGTCAGAACAGAACCTAACAGGGCAAGACCGATGTAGCGGGAGTTACTACTGAGGTGGATTTCTAGCCAAGGAATGCTGATCAGTGTCAGACGATCGGAGTAGGGGCAACTTGATGTTGGCAGAAGGATTTCTAGAAGGGAAATCGAGACTAAGAGGGAGTCGAACCAAGAACTTCCAAACAGAAAGTTGAGAGACTCGGAGGAGTCGAAAGAAGAGCAACATAATGGCCATGAATGGACTGAGAGATCAGGTTAGGTTGGACGGAGCATCCAACTTTGTGGTCTGGAGGCTAGGATTTTGTCCATTCTAGACAGATATCGCATCAAGGACTTCGCCTTTGAAAGTGATGGCGATCCTAGTTGACCCAGCTGAAAATGAGAAGTACGAGGAGGCAATGGCCAGGGCGAAGTGCATCATCCTTGATGGGGTCAATGATCATGTGGTGCCGCATATTGCCGAGAAGGACACGACAAATGAGATGTGGGAGGCCCTGAAGAAAGTGTACCAACATATTTCCGTGCAGAGGAAGATGTTACTTGAAAATTAGGTGCGGTCATACCAGACGCAGAAGGGAGAGCAGATAAAGGTCTTCCTTGGTTGATTGAAGGAGATCTGTGACCAACTAACTTCCATAGGGGCCACAACGGATGAGGAATTGATGGTGAGGACCGCATTGAACGCGGTCTCTGATCTGGATTTAAACAGGAATGCAATAAATTACAGAGATTAACATAAACATAGAGATGCAACGGAAATAATACTTCATTTCATTAATGTAAAACACTGAAATATGCTTACAAACAACAATGGAAATAAACCAGCTAGGGCGATGGTAGCTTATCTCTAAGAAGAGAAGTGGCAGCTACATGCCTCTGAACTATGTCACAATGAGGGTCGAAGGCATATTTATTGTTGAGAAACAATGGAAAACCCTAAACATCAAAAAACCTAATCCTAGAAGATGAAACGCCAAACTGTGGGCCTCGTTTGGGTAAATTGGTGCATCAACTTCTGGGGTTGTAACTTTGGCATACGATCTCCGTTTGACGCACACAGTACTACGTTAGAAAGATCTATTCGAGAACTACAACTTTGGGAAGAGCAACATCGGTCTATGGACCCATGCTGCTCCCAGTTTTCCCTAGAAAACGTCGTTTAGGGCCTCAAAACAGCTCCGAAATTTCAAGACCCGAAAAATTGCTAAAAATAGTAAACTGTGCTACAATTTAGGAAACTGAAAAGCTGAAAGAGACAATGGTGGGGGTCCAAGTGGCTTTGGCAGGTGGCCACCAATATCCACCTGGATTATTCCTCCCCCCTTAGGAAGAAATGGTTCCCATTGTGTTGAGTTCCTCCATGAGATGAGGAAACTTCTGCTGAACTTGGTCCTTGGTGAGCCACTTGCCCTGGTGAAGGAGTTGGCCTGCTTTAACAACTTGATACAATTGGATATTCTGCTGGCGAGTGTGCTTAATCTGTGTGTCCATGATCCGATTAGTTGCAGCTTGTTCCATGCAATCTGGATTTAATTCTGTGGGTGTGAGTTGTTCTGCGATGTCGGATGTGTCTAGTAATGGTGGAAAGTATGGTCGAAGGCGGTCCACGTTGAACACTGGGTGCAGGCCAAAGAATGGGGGAATGCTGAGCTCAAATGCATTGTCTCCTATAGCCTTGGTAATGGTGTAAGGACCATATCAGAGTGGTCTGAGTTTCTGATAGGCTCCGGTAAGGCGTTCCTTTTGCAAATGCAACCAGACTTTGTCACCCACTTGAAACTTGTGTGGCACCTGATGTTGATCATATCGCTGCTTGTACTTGGCATTTGATTTCTCAAGAATGTCATGGACCTGCTGGTGAATATGTTGGATGTGCTCAATGAAGTTGTTTGCCTGATCTGTTTTGGACTGGACATGAGCTAAATCTGCGTGAGTAGCTGCAAATGGCATGGCCACATCAATGGGACATAGTGGCTGGAATCCCAAGCCCACCTGAAAAGGGCTGTGGCCAGTCGAGCTGTGGAGAGCCTAGATGTAGTTGTGCTGAACATAAGGGAGGCTCTCGTCCCATGTGCGTGGATCCTGTTGACAACCTCTGTCTGGCCATCAGTTTGAGGATGGAAGGCTATGGACTTAGTGAGTTTGGTGTTGAGCATCGACTAGAGATTGGACCAAAATGTACTGAGGACCCTGCTGTCCTGATCTAAGATGATAGACTGTGGGATCTCAAAGTGTACCCACACGTTCAAAGAAGAGTTTAGTAGTGGCTTTTGTTGTGATATTCTTCTTGCAGGCAACCATAATGGCCATCTTCGAGAACCTGTGAACGACCACAAAAACACAATTGTTTCCATGCTTAGTGGAAGGAAGAACTGACATGTAATCCATGGAGATGGATTCCCAAGGTTGACTAGGGGTAGGCAGCGGGGTATAGAGGCCCTGCTTCTTGATGGTTGGTTTGGAAATGGCGTAGGCAGTGCATGATCTAATGTACTTCCTAACATCCTGTCGAAGATTCGGCCAATAGAAATACTTCTGCAGTACTGTCACTGTTTTCTCAACTTTGAAATGTCCAACAACCCCACTGTAGTGGGCTTCCCAAATCATCTTGGCACGCTCGCTTGAAGGAACACAAAGGTGACCCAGGTGGCATAACACGGCATCCTGGAGGTGAAAATCTGGAACATGTTGACCCTCCAAGAGTGTCTGGGATGTGTGGCCGAATTCTGGGTCGCTTTTGTAGAGTAGTGGCCGATCAAAAGTCTCATCCCCACAAGAGTTGAACACAGTGGTTAACGGCATGATCGGTGGTCGACTGAGGCAATCTGCAACATTATTGGTGCTACTCTTCTTATACTTGATATTCAAGTGGAATTGTTGCAGGTATGTGGACCACTTCTGATGGCGATCATTCTGCACTTTCCCTTAGGTTTGTATGAACTGCAAGGGTCGGTGGTCTGTGTGGATGACCATTTCCTTCCCCAAAATTTAATGCTTCCATTGTTGACAGGCCTCCCCAATGGAATACATCTCTTTGTCATAAGTGGGATGCTTCCGGACTGTTTGAAAGTGCTTCACTGTGATATGCCACTGGATGCCCTTGTTGAGTAAGTACTGCCCCAATAGCATAGTCAGAGGCATCTATCTCGACCTCAAATGGTTGTTGCAAGTTTGGTAATGCGAGCACTGGTGCCGTGCAGAGGTGATCTGTCAACTCTGTGAATGCCTTCTGTTGAGATTCAAACCAAAAGAATTTTTCTTTCGCTCCTCCCTTGGTGACTGGACTCAAGGGCCAAGGGATATGAGAAAATCCCAACACGAACCTGCGTTAGAAGTTAGCAAGACCTAGAAAGTTGAAGAGTTCTGTCAGAGTGGTTGGAGATGGCCAATCTCGAATGACTTGGATCTTGGATGGATCCACATGCACCCCCTGTTCATCAATAATGTACCCCAGATACTGAACCTGGGTCATGCCAAAAGTGCATTTCTCCAAATTGGCACATAACTTGTGTTGCCGCAGTGTTTGGAAAAACTGTCACATGTGGTGGAGGTGCTCTTCCCAACTCTGGCTGAAGATGAGGATGCCATCCAAGTATACCACTACAAATGAGTTGGTGAATGGTCGCAAGATGTCATCCATTAGCCTCATGAAGGTTGCAGGAGCATTCGTCAATCCGAAAGTATAACCAACCATTCGAAAAGGCCCTCCTTGGCTTTGAAGGCAGTCTTCCACACATCGGAGGGTTCAATTGGTACCTGGTGATATCCTGACTTCAAATCGATCTTGCTGAAATATTTTGCCCTCTTCAATTGGTCCAAGAGGTCATCAATCTGTGGGATCGGGTACCTATTACGGACGATGATCTTGTTTAGCGCCCGATAGTCAATACAAAGTCACCAAGTCCCATCCTTCTTCTGTACCAACATGATCGGGCTCCCACAGGGCGATGAACTTGGATGGATGTGACCTTTCTGCAGTAACTCCTGAATCTGCCTCTTGATTTCATCATTCTCCAGAATGGAGTGCTGATAGATTGGTCCATTGGGCAACGACGCACCTATAGTCAGATCGATGGAGTGCTTGACCTGACAGTGCAGAGGAACCCCTGCGTGGGAGGTGAATATGTCCTCGTACTCTCCCACAACCTTGTCCATCTGTAGTTGTCGTGTGGAGGGGCCCTGTCTAGAGGTCGTGGCCACCGTCTTCTTCTTTCCTTGAGGGCCTATCATTAGGAAAACAAATTCCCTGATTTTGGAAACGAGCTTACTGCATTGTTTTGCGGTAATGAAAGAGATGGCGATAGGCGGTGCTACTTCCGGTATCCTATACAACTTATTTCCCAAAGTAACAATAACAACACGGGGCCTTGATTCATACACAGCTTGTCGCTTCCACAAGTATGGTTGTCCTAATAATACATCAAAAACTTCAAGGGGAGCAATGCCACACAATACCTTATCCGTGAAGGGCTTGATGTTGTATGGAAGGCGACACTGCTGGCTCACGCAAAGATCCCGTCCTTGGTGAAGCCACCCTATGGTGTATGGTTGTGGATGTGCTGTGGTCGGTAAGCCCAGGCGCTTCACGACCTCTGCCGAAATGAGGTTCCTTTGGCTCCTGCTGTCGACAATGAACTGTAGCGGGGAGCCCTTTACCCACATCTGGGAGTGGAAGAGATGCTCCTCCTCTAGATCTTTGGGTTCCTCCTTTTGGATCTTCGTGGTGGCAACGATGGCGTAGGGCTCCGCATCGATAATTTGGTTCCCATTACCTTTGTTTGGTTTTGACTCAGAGTCGAAACATGCATCTGATTCTGAAACCTTTAGTTCGACCACCAGTGACTACTTGGCCCGACACTCACTTGTGTTGTGAGTGAAGCTCTTATGGAACTCACACCACTTTCCTGTGTCCTTTTTCGGCTTCATGGCGCTGTTCTTTGCTTGCAGCTTTGGCGGGTTGTCTTGGGCTGCCCCACCTTGGCTTGGTCATTTGTTCTGCGGTTTTGGGGCACCTTTCCCTTGCTTCGGATTCGCAGATCCAAAGTTTTGCTTCTTCTGTTTAAACTTTTGCTCGACCTTGACAACATATCAGTATGCCGTGCCCAGCGAGGGGATGTTTAGGAATTTTATTTCTTCCTGGATGTACTTGTGCAGGCAGCTGCGGTATTTGTGTACCAAATGCTGCTCCGAATCCTTGATATCCAACTTTGTGCGAAGGGTATGGAAAATATTGGTAAACTCTGACCCGTCTTGGTCCCTTCCCTACCGCAGCGTGGTCCACTTTATGTATTGATCCTCATAATTTCCGACAGGGTAGTACTGGTCCTTGCTGTCATCTCGAAATGAATCCCAAGTGGGCGTGGCTGAAAATAGTGAGCCTGTACTTTCATCCTTCTGTTCGCAATAGGTTTCCCACCAGTCCTTGACGTGGGGGGCTGCTTTGAGAAGAGCGCAAAATAATCTTTTCTCAACTGGGAAAACTATGAACAGAAAAATAACCCTCTATCAGATTTAACCATCAATTGACGGCATCTGTGTCTATCTAACCCTCGAATATGAGGATTTCAAAATTAAATTGTACCTTAAACGGTGTGGCGTAGCTGTTGGAAGCTGATGCGTCACCCCTGGGTAGCTGCTGAAGGATCTGGGCAAAGCTGTCCATCATCGCGTTCCTTTGTCGCTCGAGGGCTTCTTCGAGCAAGATTTTGATAGGATCTCCTGCCCCCTCGTCTTTCTTTTCATTCGCCATGGGAGGTCGTCCGGATTTGCGACGCTGGTCTTGTAAAGGTTCAACCAGTTCAAGCCCTAACTCCTTATATCCCAACCTCGTTGGGGACATGCAAAGAAAAACAGAGAAAAAACAAACCGCTCTGGTACCACTGATCCGGATTTAAATAGGAATGCAACAAATTACAGAGATAACCATAAACAAAGAGATGCATCGGAAATAATACTTCATTTCATTAATGTAAAATACTAAAATATGCATACAAACAACAATGGAAATAAACTAGCTAGGGCGATGGTAGCTTATCTCTGAGAAGAGATGTGGCGGCTACATGCCTTTGAACTGTGTTACAGTGAGGGTCGAAGGCCTATTTATTGTTGAGAAACAATGGAAAACCTTAGACATCCAAAAACCTAACCCTAGAAGATGAAACGCCAAACTGTCGGCCCTGTTTGGGTAAATTGGTACATCAAATTCCTGGGGTCGTAACTTTAGCATACGATCATCGTTTGATGTGCACAGTATCTCGTTCGAAAGATCTATCCGAGAACGACAACTTTGGGAAGAGCAACATTGGTCCATGGACCCATGTTGCTCCTAGTTTTCCAAAAAAAAAAACGTCGTTTAGGGCCTCAAAATGGCTCCAGAAGTTTAGGACCCGAAAAACCGCTAAAAATAGTAAACTGTGCTACAATTAAGGAAACTAAAAAGCTAAAAGAAACAATGGTGGGGGTCCAAGTGGACTTGGCAGGTGGCCACCAATATCCACCTGGATCAATCTCATAGGATTGGGAGGTATTTGTCCAGAGCATACTGGGCAGGACGAGCCTTCCAGATTGGGAGGAACTGTGGGCAACTCTTCGTTAAGAAGAGATTAAACGGGTGACCAAGGTGGGGAATAACGACAAAGGGGTCAGAATCAAAAAGGAGGAAGAAGAGGATGCAACTTTAGCATTTACGGGAAAGCAGGAGAAGAGAAAGAAGAAGGACCTCTCCAAGGTCAAGTGCTTCCATTATGGGGAACTGGGTCTTTTTGCGAACCAGTGTCCTAGGAAGAAGATTAAGGGAGAGGCTTCAGACTTGAAGGCAGCGCCTGCAAAGGCGAAGAAAGAAGTCAAGGAGGAGGACGATGTGCCATGACTGCTCATGTGCCACTTGAGAAGAAGTGTCGGGAGACATCGAGCTGTAGTCAGACGGACGACAGGCATTGAGGGGCAGGATCCTTGAGGTACCTGACCTCTTGGATTATACCTTGCTATGGGAACCCCAAAGAGGAGTAGCTGGACTGGCGAATGTCGGTAGAAACAGATGCAGATGGTGTGGCAGAGAGTGCTACAGTGTAGGAGTCCCGGGACAGTGCGAGGCTAGTAGGCTGCAACAGTGGAGAGGCACGAGTGTTGCACCAATGCAGGATGGCACAGAGAAGTGTGCAATGGTGCGAGAGGCACGAGAGTGTTGCACAAGTGCAGGATGGCGCAGAGAAGTGTGCAATGGTGCGAGATGCAGGGAGTTGTTGCAGCAGTGCAGAGGTTAGTAGAGAGAGCACTTGTTAGCGGCATAGGGAGCTTCAGCATTGAGAGTGTTTCTAGCCTGACAGGGATGTCAAATGTTGGGTGGATCAGTTACTTACTTCTCAGTAATTGAGTTGCGGTGCAGTAGCACGATGCAACATGATGGGAGGGGATGTAGTGTAGATGCAGTGCTCGGAGGATGGACCAGTAGCAACACGGATGCAGAGGGAGCTGTCGTACGGATGCAACAATGGTAGTGGCAGGTCCATGGGTAGCAGTACATGATGCAACAGTGCAGAGGATGTCAGGCAGGAAGGCCTAGCATCAACACAAGGACCAATGTCTGATAAATAGGGTGATACTCAGTGTGGAGTATTACCAGAGCACAATCCTTGCTAAGAAGGAGTATTGATTTGAGGTAGCATCGGATGTGCTCTAGCCATGAAAATTGGCGGAGAGGCTAAAGCACATGAGATCTCCAAGACCCAGAAATGATTCGGGCAGACTCTAACCGGTTTGGGAGATATTAAAATAATTAATATTTTTCATGGAGTTCCTAAGTCTAAATTTAGGAAAAATAAAATATTAATGGGTATTAATATAAAACTGAGTTAGAATGTTCCAAAAGTCATAGATCAAGCCAAATATAATCTTAGTCGTTGATTAGAGATTTAATCTCGATTGTTGATGGACCAACGAGAAAAGTATAAGAGGAGGCTTGAGAGTCAGTTGGAGAACACACCAAGATTGATCAATCAGTTCGATTTTTTGGAGCGGGGTTTGCTAAGAGAAATCGAAGAAGTGATTTGAGTTATAGCGAGGGGTAGTGAATACATAACAAAGAGGCATAGTTAGTACCAGACAGACAGCGTAGAGCCTGGAGAGGTTGATGCAGAGGTAGTTGGGAGCTGCGCAGAGCTAGAAGAGGCCAGCGTGGGTGACACAGAGGCTAGCAGAGCTGACGCAGGGCCAAGAGGCAGCCCTAGGAGTTTTTTCATGGCACAGACTGGGTGCTGGTGATCCGGGAAGGGTGACTTAATCCCTACAGAGTGACGCAGAGCAGTGGAAGCTGCAATTGTTGCAATGGGATTGCTCATTCGATGAATAATCAGCGGAAATATCTGTCTCCAAGGTGAGGTACTACTGCGGAGGGCATTCTCTATTGGGTGAGCCATCTTTGTCACCCTAGTTGTATTTAGAAACTGCATAATCATAAAACCCTCATATTTGCTGCATCATTTTTCCCGCATTGGGTTTTTCCGAGGACTTTGGTCCCAAAATAACGGTGTCACTTGTGTGTTTGTTTCCTTTCAGTGGACGATTTGTAGATGTTGATATTGTACTTGTGTTTATTTTCAGTGTTTACATGGTAAATAACTTGTTAAGTAATTAAACAAGTAGGAAGAAATAAACCAGATAGTACAGGAAGAATTTCTAACGGGTTAAACTTAGAAATTCAAACAGGAGCTCATATCAAGCTCATATCAACTAATGACTTCATCATGCCAACAAGTTGTAATTAGACATGCAATATCAATCTGAACTTTATCAAGTCATTCTCATAATCATAACATAAGTCATTTTTGTCACTATGTACAAATCCATACATCAAGGATGAGTTATGCAGGTTCTATTTTTCATGGCAAATCACAACTATCATTACTTCAACCATTGTGCTAAGAACAATTTGGCCAATTTCCACATAAGCCATCATGCCCACATAGTATCGATATCAGGGCAAATCAACAATTGTCAAATCAGATCACTAGACAATAGGTCAAGTTCGAATGCAATCGTAGAGAGAACTATAGTCAAAGCACCTCTCAATCATCAATTCAAAGTTTTTGTTGAGCATCATGACAAAGCACTTTTCATATATACTAGTAATGCCAAATCATGCCAACAAACATAGTGACCTATCTATATGTATGTCCTGGTCACCTGCAAACACAAATTCAAGCTGCATGTTCATGTTATGAAAAACATTCAAGCTTTTCCTGCTAGCAAATCTTCTTGTTATCTGCAATACATTTGTGGTATTGACATCTTCCAGGCAACCATCTGATTTCATTCATAATACTTCATTATATGATCAACAATTTAACTCAACAACTTCATAAATCAATTAACAGTGGCAAAATATGTCAGGGACATCATGATTTAGAGTTCGGACAATTTTAGAAAGATTTAGATGATGGTCAACAACAATCAAACCTCTGGTCACTCTCTTCATGTTAGCATGAGAGCGACTTTAGCTGCCTGGATGTTTTCTAGGCCTTAGCATGAGTGCATCCAAGGATGAAATCTCCTAGATTTGTGACTGCGTCTGGAGCAGAAACCCTAATTTCTGTAAGGGCTTCAAATCTAAGACTCTGCTGTAGATCAATACTATTAGATACACGTAAATCATACTTCAACAACATAGAATACAAATAGTAATAAGGGTAAGAATCTTGAGAAGAGATTCTCCCTCTGACTGGGGATCTGCATCATTCATCTTCATTCATGTAAGCAACTTGTCTCTACTAGAGTCATGCAACATCAGATCTGTTAGATCGTAAACATATGGTTGTCAGCATCATGACATCAATATTTCATCAAAGTCTTAGACTCAAAGCAGCAGATAGATCTCAATGATTATGAACACAATAACATTTTCTGTCAAGTCATTCCATCAAGTTACTGCATCCAGTTTAACCATATGCCATCAAGACAAGACCATGGGCAGTAACAGATTTGGGATATCAATCTTACACATATACCTCTCACATCAAGGTTACCATGCACTTCATGACCAATGAGAACAAATTAGGTTATTCAATAAAGCTTTATCAAAATAACATGAGTGTCAATCACTCTTCACTCTTTCCATATGCTTTCGTCATGCTTATCACAAGCATTACCAACAGACTCATGTATAGGAGTCAATGAACTATCCTTCTATATGAAATCCATAATGACAAGTATCAAGAGTATCATTTTCTAGAGCCAAGGTGCTAGCCTTCTTTATAGGATCAAGATATTGAACACATAGATCATAGATGTTAGCCAAACATCAAGTGTGTCAATGTATCAACATTATATAGCCTCATAGAATTCAAGAAGGTCAAAATGTCAACATCAAGTGCATAATTTCATCATAGGAGACATATATCCAAGTCACTTTCATATGCATCTATGAGCCATTAAAGAAAGAGGCATTCTCATCATACCTTAGGGCTTACTGAGCCAATAGCTGAAACACAACATACCATACATACCTGGTGGTGTTCAAATACCTGAGCACCTACTCATTAGTCATAAGCCACACGAAGCACTTTGTCATCTTTTCATCAAGTACCACTTTATCTCTTTCCAGATCTGCATCTCAAAATGATCCTGAAGAAGGATCTACACATCTCATCTTATCAAGGAGGTTAGAAACATCCATATACTCAAATACATATGCGGGAAGTAATAAACATAATCATCGGATCCATAAGTCTAACAAGTAAGAAGCATCATAAGTAAAGAAATACTTATCTTCAATGAGAGGTGATCCTCTCCCTCTTGAACCAATCTTCAAGAGCCATCAATGTCCATGGTCCATATACCAATGTTGCCTTGAAGTATCCAAACAGATCCGTTAAGGATTATCCCATCTAGGGCTTCATCAAATTTCCCACAAGTGCTTGAGCATCTTCTCATTGACGATACTAGGCTCCATATCTCATATAGTTTCCATAAATCGGGGTTTCCTCTCCAACCCTAACCTCAAAGAATCCATTAAACCCTAATCATCAAGATGCCTAGGGTTTTCTTCAAACCCTAGAATTATTTTAGGTCTCCACCATCCTCTTCTTGCTTCCATCAATGGTGTCATCATTGAGGTGATCTCCATGGCTTTTCTTCAGCCCAACTCTAATACCATGTTAAATTTTCTTAGGGTGGCATTGTTCTTTGCTATGATAGTTGCATTTCATCAATAATACATTAAGTTCACCCCATATCATCATTGCATTCTGTTGGACATTGGATAAACCAATGCTCCCCTTGTGTTTCGTGACATGGACTAACCGCCTCTCGTGGATCCTTATCTCTGGCGATGCGATCGTTGACGAACACCTGCGGGTTTTGGTTTAAAGACAATGGTGATTCCCAACAAGTGGTATGAGAGTGTAGGTCATGAGTTCGATACACACTTGGCTTGCATTTGGGGGGTGGGGACGGGGTGAGATTGTTGGATATTGGATAAACCAACGCTCCTCGTGTGTTTCGTGACATGGACTAACCACTTCTCGTGGATCCTTATATCTGCCAATGTGATCGCTAACTAACACCTGCAGGTTTTGGCTTAGCAACAATTGTGATTCCCAACATATTATTCAGATCTACACCATTATACATCAGCATATGCAATTACATAGAAAGAGACAACATCACCAACATCACCAACATCATCAATGCATCAGAACATAAAAGGAACATAAGAAGAAAGCATGCACACACATAGAGACACTAGGATTGGTCTAAGACCAGGGCAAAACCCACTATGGGGAAAACCCTTGCAAATCTTCTTCTTCTTAGATCGTCATCAAATGATGCAGCAAAAGAGAGTACAATGATCCATAACTTTATCTATGCAGCAAAACAATAATGATATCTATGAAACAAATCTAATCATGCTAGGAATCAAAACCCTCATACTGATGGTTGTAATGTGTTGTCGCAAACTGATGTCAACTGTTGTATACTGTTGTCACTGTGTCAAATCAAATCTATAGATCTGTATAACAGTAGAAAGAAACTCAGATCTACCAGATCACTGAAGTCAACTGAATCCAAGATGTCAAATCTTAAATCTGAACCCTAGTCGCTCTCATCGAACTGTCTCTGTGCGACTGAAAACTCCTTGGTCGCTCTCTCTGTCACTGTATGTGAGCGACTGTAACTATAGGGTCGCTCTCAGGAGGTCTTGATGCGAGCAACTGTGGCACTGTACTGCTAAGACCCAAAGACACACTCTTTCCGAGTTGTGTAAGCGGTCCGACAAGCCAAAGTCGCACCCTTGCCGAGCTATGTGAGCGACCGAGATGATAGGGCTGCTCCTAAGGCTACCTTGTGCGAGCGATCGGGGACCAAAACCTTCCGATCTGCCATTGAACCTTGAGTCGCTCTCACTAAACTGTCTCTGAGCGACTAGAGAGCTAGAGTCGCTCTCTTGCCCACTCTGTGCCTATGGCCAAGGAAGAAAAACCTCTGTTTTGTGCTAGCGATCAAGATCTGCAAAACTGATCCTAGAGCGAACCTTTCGGCTATAATTTCGGACCCTTGAGCGAACTCCTTCCGTCAAACTTGTGTGAACCAAGACAAAAGAGAAGAGAAGATGTGTCCAAATGATCTGGAGGTCTCTTCTATTTATAGGCTTTCCTGAGGGTTCACTTGAGGTTAAGATTGACCCAAGCAGTGACTCATGTGGTTAGGGCTGACCCATTCCATAATACATGTATGAATAAAATAATTCATAATTCCACTTCCACTTAAGCAAATTGGGTGATCTTTAGGTCAATTTTGGTCCTCTTGAAAAGAGGAATCTAATGAAATCATCCTCTCAGTCATTTGAGTTGTCCTAGGTGGAATTTTACCGCAGTTGCAAAAATTAACACAATTTGCATGCCAACTGACACATTTGGATCAAGGAAGTTTCCTTTGAGTCAACATTGGATAGCCAAAGGAACGTTGAACTCAATTTTCAAGTGAAGCCTTTTTAGAGAATATTTGAGCTTAGATCAAGTCAAATGTGGGAACATTGGACCATTTCTTGGGATATGGACACTTCCTTCAAGGTTTAACAGCTATTTCAAGCATGGATCAAGGGAACATTGGTTATTATTTTTAGGAAATAATAATTTATGGACCTTTTCTTCCCAAGATGGATGGATTGATCCACTTTTTGTGGTGATATTTATCATTGTACATGTCGCCTTGACCACCTTATTTGATTAATTTTTAGTTTCTAGTGGACTAGGCTTAGAATTCCTTGCCAAATCTAAGGAAATTTCCTTAATAATATTATTTTAATATAAAGGAAGTTTCTTCCCCCCTCTATATAAAGGAAGGATTTTTTTTGTTTGTAATTCATAGTTGGAGAGTGGGAGTATTCCTCTCCTTGGGGCTTAATGGCAACATTTCTTGGTGTTTATTGGAGTTTCGGGTGATGTATGTTTTGACTTAGAAAATTTTTCTTTCTTGATTCTGTCTATAGTATTCTAAAGGGTTTAAATTTTGTGTGTGATTCAAAATCACCACAAGGCTTTGTTTGATCAATTCACCAAGGGGCAACGTGTCATGTGGATGGAGAGATCAAGATGCTAGACCTCATCTTGTCCTTTGTTGGTGTGGAATAATCGTTGAACCTCTTTGCTAGGCAGACCCTCGATCCTTGGGCTGAGGGAAATCCTATTGAAGAATCCTCTATTGGATTTTTGACTATACAGTTTACCTTGATTGCCCAAAAGGCTACCCACCTTTAGATATTAGCCCTTCCCGCCCCCAAATCCATTATTTCAGGTAATTGACCTTAGGAGGGTCATTCTTCTAGAAATCCTTTCATCGTTAGTATTCTCTTGACTCGATCACCCTTGAATATTGGCACTGATCTTCTCATCCCTCCATCACCAATAGTTCCTTTTTCCTTCAAACCCGACTTCACTAGTAGGGCTCCATATTGCTTATGCCCTGGTGATTTTTATGGGATCCCCCCTCAAAGCCAGAGGAGAGTCAGCCTAAAGTGGCAAAGATAGGTCGTTGAGGTGACAGTGGGTGACTTGTGGAGGTTCCACTTGGATAGTACGGTGAACGCTGACTTGTGGAGTTTCCACTTGGATAGTACGGTGGAGCTTTCACCATTCTAATGTGTACGTGTATAATTTGAGTGGTAACATTGGCCATTGGTAACATCTTATTGATACTCTCAGGATTTGCACTGAAAGCTTTTATTAGTGGAATCCAAAGCGTAAATCTAGATTCTAGAATGGGGATGCAGTGTGCTACAAGAGCATTTTGCAATATCCACTTTTATGTAATCCTCCGCTTCACTTTTTTTTTGTTATTTGCTTCCTGGTTGCTTTCTGTGTCTGATGAAATAAGTATTTTCTCCATTCAATTGAAACATCTTATAATTAAATATGTTCCCTTTCTTGACCTTCTGAATTCTGTAGCTGAATAAAAAGATTTTTTTCTAGAAGCACTGGAGGTGATATGCCAATCATTATTTTCTTTGGTTTTCTAATTTTATTTCCCAGTTACCAAGATAATAGATATGGATACAGATCCACTGGAATTTTCAAAAGCCAAGATCTAGATACAACAGGCAAATGACAAGTACAAAAAAATACAATTATATTTTTATAATTAAAAAAATCAAATATTACAATAAAAACCATTCAGGAATCAGAACATTAGAACTATGAGTTACGATTGAAAAAGAGAGTTTACATGTATATTGCTATTAGCCATCCATCGTCACTGGTAATTTGATAAGTTATGATAATTGATAATTTTGAAGACCATTTCAGCCTGAAGCAGTTCATAAGAGCATTTTTGTTAGCCACTTCCACATATGTCCATATCAGCAGTGAATAAAGTGGTTTTCTTGAATTCTATGGCAGGACTAAAAACCAAGGGTAGTTCATATGTTGACAAATGGACCTTGACCATAACAATAGATCAGGCATTGAGAGCAGACCTTGATAGATCAGACATTGAGAATAGACCTTTGATAGATGAAGCCTCGAGAGCAGACCTTGATAGATCAGACATTGAGAATAAACCTTGGTAGATGAGACCTTGAGAGCAGATCTTGATGTAAGGATAGATCAGACTTTGACCAGGAATGGGGTTTAGAGTTTTAGCCTTTAGGCATTTAGGTTTTTGGGAGTGTTTTTCATTAAAAAATCACTTTTTGGGGGATTAGTGGATCCAAAAACCACTGGAAACTTTCGGATCCATTACAAAATTTCAGAATCCGTTTCATTTCCATGGGATCTGTTTCATGGGCTCAGGATTGGTTTCCTTCTCTAGGGGATCCACTTCCATGACGAATCATGGCATTGCTGAATCTGGAATCAGATTGGATCCATGGTGACTATATAGGGGTGGTAGGTCTGTTAACATAGTTTCATGTCTCTTTGATTCCCATCTTCTTTTATTTTGAGACTTTGATTTTGTTTTCTTTTCCAAAGGTTGCCTCAAAGTAACCAACCATCACATTAAATGTGAAAAGTGCTTATTTTTCTCCTTTTGGTCATGCATTCGTATTCTCATAGAAGTTGTCTGTGTGAATCAGCATATTATTGAGTATTATATTTGAAAACATTCCCACATTCTCTCATTATCACTATGGTTATAGTGTGCAGACTCCAAACAAACTGATGTGAAAGTTTTCATCTCGTAAACTGTGGTCTCTGTCATACTGATCACCAGCTTTGTTCTCTCTGATGTTGTTCAAACTTCAACCTGCAAATATGGGCCCTTTCACCTCTACAAAACAAATGCTGTTCAATCACAACAATAATAAGTACTTGCAAACGTTGTTCTCAAATTTGGATGGAGAACTGGCTATTCCATGATATGGCACATTTCTATTGTAACAAAAAACATTTATGGTTCTCCATTGACTAGGTTAAGAGTGGATATATCTTATTTTTGTGGTTCCAAGTTTGGAAATCATGAATATGTAAGTTGAAATGTAACATGGAGTTTTACTTCTGTTTTTCCTTTTAGTTAGACTCAACTTACTCCCTGCAAACTAAATGTGAGTTAGCATATCTGTGCATTAGTATTGCACATCATGGAACCATTCAATGTATTTTCTTTTTCAAGAAGGTAAAAAAAGTTAAATTTACTCGTAAAAGTAGGTTCAGATTCTTATGTTGAAATGGACTGTGCATGGGTTTAGTTCTTGTGAAAGCCATTTGTCAAGGAACTTTGTTTTGAGGAGCCACTGCCTTGAAAGCTTGCCAAGCATTTCTCTTCTAAGTTCTTCCCGGCTACACTCTTCCTCTGATTCTATGCAATTATCATGAATACCTTTAAGGGGAAAAAGGCTTGCATGCCTCGTTGCAGATATAACTGAATTCTGCTAAGCTGATAACAGTATTTTGTTTATTTTTTCCAGAAATGTTAATTTATTTACCTTATTTTAGGTCTGATGTATCACTTGACATGCAAAGTTACCAATATTGCAGAAAGAGAAGCAAACCCCTGCAGATGCTGAGGATGGAAAGTTTGTCGAATTCCAGGCATCTGGACTGCCTGTTGGCTCACAGATTTCTTCTCGGAGAGAGAGGATGAACTCTGCATATTTTGGGCATATACTTTCTGGCCCGGTGGCCATTTCTTCAAGTTCCTTAGAAAGGCAAGATCATTCATCAGATTCTTCAAAGACTGCTCAAGTCAGCCCACTTGCAACATCTGGACAAACAAACAGCGAAAAGGAACGAAACAAATTAAAAGATGAGGAATATGATAGGTGGAGAGAGAGGGGAAAAGACATGGAAGATGCAAATTTCAGGAACAACAAGGAATTGAAGCTACGGGAAAGAGAAAAGGAAAGAGACAGAGAAAGAAATGGGGAAATCACAACTGAAAGAGAAAGCAACAGGAGAATTTCATCAAGGAGACATGAAGAACACAGTAGCCATGATACAAAGCATCACAGAGATAGCAGACAAGAAAAGAGACATCGTTACTCTCATTCACCACCTCGACATGTAAACCGAGTATCCTTTCCTTCAGTACAGATGAATAACCATGATTATCATCATTCTCGAACTCGCTCCCCTGAGTTTGATCAAATTCGATACTCACAGCCACTGTCAGGATCAGAAACTTGTAGGAGTCGCCACAGGGATTTAATGTCCCCTAAAGGAAGGTCCTTCAATGATCATGTGGCAGATGAGAGAGGACAGAAAAGACTGAAGAAAAGTTACAGTGAAATCTATGTCAGAGAAAACTATAAAGAGCAAGATACCAGTGGCAGGAGCTCCAGTGGTAAGAGCTCATCAGAAACAAACATTAGCAGTCATAGTCAGCAAGTTGGTGCCTTGAGCATTTCAACTCAACACAATGGATCCTCTGCTTTGGAGCATAGTCAACCGTTTCAACGGGAAGGTCAGGAGTACAGTCTTTTATATCCCAGAGACTCTCAAATGACTGAAACATTCTTCTTCTCAGAGTCAATGGATACTGAGAGAGATTATAACACTGCAAGATCCTCTGAGCAGAAACATATCAAGTCAATCTCTAAACACAATTCTCCTGAGCGGCATTCTGCTGTGCAATTTGTTTCCTCAGTGGAAGGTGAGAATCAGGAACTGCTAGATGTTGATGCGCCAAATCTCGAACTTGCATTAGGAGCAAAGAAGACTTCACCAAAGCCAGGACCCCTGCCTTTGTTTGTTCAGTTACTTGATAAAACCTCTCAAGAACAGCTTGCTAGTCCAACAACAAGTGAAGATGGTTCATCTCTCTCCCTCTCTCTCACGTTTCCTTTGTCAGAGAAAGAACAGTCTGTAAAGTCTGTGCTAAAAGAGAATCAGGCCTTGCCCAGTAATCGTAATGTAGATACCTCTTTGCTACTTTTTGGTGGTGGTGTAGACGGGTAAGGAAAATACAATTTAATTCTGTGGCCCTGTAAATTAGCAACAAATATCATATGTATTCTAGAGACAATAACATAGGTCAGGCAGTGTATAGCCAAGGCATGTAAGACCAATTTTCACCATTTTCAACTCATGACTTCATTTTACTGTCAGTCATGGTGTGCTTGTGCATTAGACATGGGATCTTCATATGGAGAGTCTCTCTCTCTCCCCCTCCAAAATATTCATTCTTTTATAATCTATTGTTCATTTCTCTATACATGATACATTGATTCAGATCTCTCCGTGTATATAAAAAGTGGAGGTTACAGAAATGCAGGACTTAGAGACATGGTCAACAAATTAGTCCTTTCTTTACTCTAAATATTGGACTATTAGGCATTAAACTTGACTTTTTTCTTTGTGTGTCATATGTACATAAACATTTTTAGTGTATTTGACTATCAGGCAGCAGAATTCGACTTTTTTTTCTTGCGCGTCGTTTGTGTATATTGCATTTTCTTTTGGTGCATTTGTTAGATGACCCAGGGGGATAACACTTTTCCATTGATAATTTGTTGTGATTATATTTAGAAAATCAGTTGAACAGGGGATGTTAATTTTACCTCTCTTAATTCTGTCCGTTGCTACTCTACAACTTAGTTCTTTATTCAATTTAAACTGTATTTCTGGAGTAAACATAGGACGAATATAAATATACTATTGGAGCAGCATTTTACTGCCATCTCCTATCTTTTATCCCACTTTAGTGTCTTCCACTGAATTATATGTATATTGAACTTCCTGAAATTTTGTACAATTCCCTACTCTTTCAGATAAAATTTAATGAAAAGTGCAGATTCCTCTCCTTGGCACAGAAGCCATTACCATAGGTAATATCATCTCCATTTGGCCAAATTGCATCGTGCTGTTGGGCAATTTGACTACTAATCATGGTTGAGTTGGCAAGAACTACTCGTCTTTCATTTTCTTTTGTCATCAGAATTTGCAAAGTAGAGTTTCGAGGGATTAACACACATACAAATTTTGTTCTACTGTTGTTTTCTTTATTTTTTAGGAATTGTAGTAATTTACTATCAATTCTCGTTTTGATATTGATTTGATTAAAACTGATTATCTCTCTTTTACCCATCGCTTATATGTTACAGTTGACATTATCAGAAGCTCGTGTCAGTATTTTGATGCTTATGCATGCTTGTCTTCTTTAGCCACCTATAGCATGTTGTATGATGTGTTATCTCCCAATGATCGTGTCAATATCTTTATTCATCTGTGGTTTGTTGAATTGGTTGCTTAAAATCTAAAATACTAATACAAGCATATTGATTTCTATATTTTGGTATATAAAGCCAATACCTAAGATAATCTCTCGAAGTTTTGGCAAAAACAAGAAGCTAATCGTGATTTATTCGCTTATAGATTGCCACACTTCTCATGGAGATGGGTTCTTTGCGTCAATAATCATCACTTTTTATCTTCATATTGGTGCTTAATTGTATCTGTAAAATGTAATCAGTTGGAGGTAGGATACCAGTGTTAGTGTTTGACACAGCAATTTTGCTGTAGGATGTATGTTTCATTTTTTAGTTATCTTGATTCACACCCATTATCCAAGAACTATGGAATTTAGGAAAAACAAAAACACATTAGAGTTTTATTTGTGAAAGTGTGCAAAGTTGTAAGATTCAACCCTAATGGGGCACCTTATAGTTGTCGATTGAATTTCCATTGCTTCACTACAGCCGACCCCAAATTGTAGTGCAGCTCTAGCATATTATAGACAAGATCATGGAGATAACTGTAGACACTCGACATCAACAATAGAGTATTTTTTATATAGAGGCCTTACTATTTTGTAGACACCTTGGCTTGTGCCTAGCATGGAGCATTAGCCCTCGTTCACTGCAAACGGTGCTTAGTCTTGTGGGCCTGCTAGAACGTATAGACTCTACCTATATCTTATTTTATTTTGCCAGTCCCGTTCAAATGTTCAAAAGACAAGAACTACTATGATATCTAAACCCTTTTAAATTTTATTATTTGATACGATAATTAATTTTCAAAAAGGACTAGAGTTGTCATCATACACAAGTCTCCTTTTAAAAACTTTGGCTCACCGTATGCCATTTTAATTAATTTTGATTCTATTGATAAGGTTCTTGTTCTTAGGTTAGATATTTTGCGATTTTGTTGGATAAGTTGTGATTTGTTACTCATACATTGCTGGATTCAATTCAAGGGAATAACATACCAAATACTCCCTCTAAATTCCTTTGTCCGATATCTACTTTCAAATTGAAACTACAATACTCAAGTATTATTATATGAAGAATATTTAACCTCGTTTTTACCCCAGTCCTTTATCTTCTTTCAAATTGAAACAACATTGAAGTGGTGTGACAAGGGAATAACATACCAAATACTCTGATTCTAAATTCCTTTGTCCGATATCTACTTTCAAATTGAAACTACGATACTCAAGTATTACTCTGTAGAGATGTGAATATTTAACCTCCTTTTACTCCCATTACTTTATTTCTTTCAAATTGAAACAACATTGAAGTGGTGTGACATTTCACTATTCTTTTGCATATTATATACAACAATTTTAATTTTAAAGTATTATGATGTGTTCTGACTCTTGTATAATAAATTGGATTATCACATTTACATGTTTCATTTGTTTGAACACAGTTATTGACTTTGAAGAGCATTGGTCTAAAAACAAAAACTAGTCTTAAAATTCCACAATTATGTCAAAAACTTTAAAATCAACTTATAACTTGAAAAGTGGTGAAAGTGGTGTTACTAGAAGCATTAAAATTACATACTTATAATGACAATATTAAAACTTTGTAATGTTGCTCAATAAAACATGTAAATCAATCTTTGAATTAATAAGTGATTTTTCAAGTAGCACTATTTTTTGGAGTTTAAAATTATTATGTATGTTGATAGGTGTGCCTATTTTGGAATAGGGTTTTCAGAAATTTTATTTAATTACGAATGATTATTTGGTGTGAGATAGAGATTTAACTTTTATGGAGTATTCTAGATCATAAATCAAAGATTAAGGTTTATACCAAAAGTAGTTACACTCTCTCCACATTTTTAATTAAACTGATTAATTAAAAAATTGTTACAGGAATATGACTCATGGTTTTTTGGGCATGTAGTATTAGTAAGCCATGGTATTGGCCAAGTTAAATATCTTCGTGGTTAAGGATCTTGTTGTTTTTTTCCCTTAAATATATAGACTCGTATGTTAATTATTTCTACAATTAAATATTAACAATAAAGTGATTTAGTTAATGTTTATGATTTTTTTGAATCTTGGAAATTGGAGATATATCATGGCTATAAAAAATGTTATAGAAATATGAGTTATGGTTTTTTGGGCATGTGGTATTAGTATGCCATGGTATTGGCCAAGTTAAAAATGTCCATGGTTAAGGGTCTTGTACATTTTTTTTTTCTAAAAATATAGACTCAATAGTTAATTCTCTTTCCTAGCATAATAAAAAAAAAGAAAAACAATTTTAAATTAAGTAATTTAGTTAATTTTTATAATTTTTGAATCTTGGAAATTGAGATATTATCATATGACTATTAAAATTTAGCAGTCATTTAATTTATGTTCTTTATTATATTATTATTATTATTAAGAAAACACAACCTTAAAATCATGGCGTAATATATTTAAAAAGTAAAAAAATCAAAATAAATTTGAAATAATTAATTATTTTGGATTAAAAAACAAAAATAAAAACAAATTAAAAATAAAAAACAATTTTTAAAATAAAATAGTTTGAAAACTAAATCCAAAAAAACATATTTCCAAACGCTGTAAAAATGTGAACAAAAAGTAAAAAAAAAAAAAAAAAATATAGTTTGATATTGCAGTACTTGATTGCCATATGAATCATCTAATCACTGTGATACAAAATCCCTCACGCTTATATGTTACATTAATTAAACTATATTGCAATACTTAATTGCCATATGAATCATCTAATTACCGTGATACAAAATCCCTCATGTTTATAGGTTACATTAATTATGATTATGTGGTGATATCCTTTTTTGTTTTGATGCTTTAAATCAAGATATGGTGGTTTATTGTTAAGATGAATAATTGTGAAGAGAATAATTAAAATATTTGGTTAATTATTGTTTTTCATTTATGAAGTTGGCTACTTATTAGAATAATTAACTGTATATTATAAATTTTCATAAAGCTTTTGTTTAAGAAATCTTTCAAAAAAAAAATGTGATTTCTTATTTGTAAGAAGAAAAGAACATGCATTCTGCAAAATGCTATTAAAGAACCTCATAAGATCTTGGAAGATGCTTCTCTTTACATCTAGTAAGTTAACATAAGAATAGGCATACAAACACTAGTGAATTTTGAAACAAAATATAAATGAAAATAAAACTTACTAGCAAACTAAAGATTTTATTCTCTTTTATTCTTTTTAACCTCAATCTAAAAGGGATAGGAAGTTAAAATACATATAAAACAACCCATAATATATTTAATAATGAACCATAGATAATGATTCACAATGATGAGTGGTCATGGTATTATAGGCATCGAGGTGATTTTTAACATAAAACCATGTATTTTGCAATTCATCTTTTAATAATTAATAACTTAACTTTTCTAGTTTAGGTATATGTTTTTATGAATAATATTTATTATTTACATAAATAATATTGCTTCTCAATTTTAAAATGCTTTCTCCTAAAAGCATAAAAAGCCCTCTTTATTTTTGCTTGTAATTCCTTCCCATGATTCTTCATTTTTGAATTAGTCTGCTTGAGGACACGAGAAAATATGATCTTCTAAACAATGAGTAAAGTTGTCGAATTGTAAAAGGGTTTGACCACCCTAATTTAATCTTTTGTAGAGTTGTGTAGTGACAACTGTGAATTGAGAGATGGTAATATTCCATAGTAATTCTCTTCCATATAATGGGGATCTTCAATTAGTTTCTCATATTGATTTTGTCATTGGTTAAAATGACTCTTGTGATTTGGATGACAATAAAGTGACCTTGGCCTTCTTGTTTCATATTTGGTAGTATGCCTTCCTTGCATACTTATGCCATTTTGTTGATCATTAAATGTTTATTGGTAGAGATATTTGGATATCCCTAATCCATCTAAATCAATCATTTTTTTTGTCGATTAGTGGTTTGTTGTTGACACATCAATGTATCTTTGGTTGTGATTGTTTTTATCCTTCAATTTCTTGATTTGTGCCAACAAACTTTCATTATGGTTACTTAAAAGAGAAAATCCCATCATCTTCTGCGATGTCGAATTTATTTTTAGGTTACTTTCTCTTCAACATATCATCCTTTAACCTTTTGATTTGTTCAAGCAACTTTTAAGTAAGTTTCTTTATGAAAGATCTTTTTGGTCCTTTGATAATTTCTTCTTTGGATCTTTGATTTCTATATTAAACTCCAATTACACTGCATTTCATTGTTTGACTTCTTAATTTGCTTGAGTAATTTTTTGTTGTGCTATTTTAGGCAAGCAATTTATTTGTTTTTATCAATGACAACCTTATCAATTTATTTCTTGTGATCCTACAACTTTTGTATTGACTTTGGGTTATCTTGAAGATCACTTCTGATACATCCTTCAAGTCTTATAATTAGGGTGCCATCAAACATGATCTCATTGTAACATACAATTCTATCTTCTTCCTAGTGAAGATTGTCTAAATTTCTTCTTCATGTCTAAGATGAAGGTACTCAGTGTTTCTAGCTAGGTTGAATAGAGAATTATGTCAATGTCTTTATCAAACATAGACATAACATTAAATTTATATACGAGTTATAGTCATCAATATTACTTGTAGGTCCTTAATTCATATTTATTAGAGGAATTTTGAGGATAAAATGGGTCTTGAAATAAGAAATATATTAACAAAATCAATTTTCTAATAACCAATAAGATTCAAGATAATGA
>APFE030337715.1:45181-88048 GCA_000404065.3 Pinus taeda | reverse complement strand
TGTCATGTTTTTTATTTTATTTTTATTTTTATGTTTTATTACCAACATGAAAATCACTAACATTTAAAAAAAATTATCCACACTTAATACATTAAAAAATTTGAAGTGTAAAAAATAAGACCTCTAAACAAAAATGATTGATGTTTATCAACACTTTTCAAAATCAAGATGAAAATCACTAACAAAAAAAAATGTTCACACTTGATACATAAAAAAAATTAAATTGTCAAAAATAAGCCCTCTAAAAAAATGTGTTGATGGTGCATCAACACTTTTCAAAATCAGCATGAAAATCATTAACATTGAAAATTTTGTTCATACTTTAGACAAAAAATTTAAAGTGCCAAAAATATGCTAAAGAAAAAAATGTATATTATGAATTACCATTTTTCAAACTCGAGTGTTTTTCTGCTACCTCAAAAAAACAGGTACTGGGTAATTTTTTTGTTTGATCGATAACTATGTTTTCACCTTAAAAATGACAAGAAACCAATAATTACAGTTCTCTTTGAGGGAGAAACCTCCTTTTACAATTAATACATTGTACAAGACAATATTTGATGATTCTAAGACTCTTGTTAGTATATATTTAGGAGATAAAAAAAGTATATTATAATAAAAAGGGGCAACAAGAGGTTCTAGCCTACATAACAATATAATAATATAAATGTAGTCACTCAATATCTGAGGCTTAATAAGGGGCTTTAGGGTTAACATGGGGCTTATATAGGGCTTAACATGCCCCTCCCCTTCAAAGAAATGTTGTCCTCAACAATTAACTATCTCAGGTTGTTTCTACATGAACAATTTATTTTCTCATGTTGCTTTTTCCATTGATAGGTTCTTCCACTGAGGTAGAGATACTCAGTAATCACTCAAGTTCTTAGCTGCATAGTCCTTGTTTCCAAGAATTTTTATGGTTCTACTATTATTTTCCCCTTCTTTAGTAATCTCTGGTAGAATAACTTGGACTAAGATCTTGTCACTGATTACTTTCTTTAAGAAAGAAACATGGAAGACTAGATGTACATGTGAAGATGGAGGCAACTCCAATTTGTAACCCATACTTCCAATCATCCACAACATCTTATAGGGGCCATAATACTTTGGTGTTAATTTGTTGTCTTCCTTTTGTTGCTTTAAGGACATTTGTTTATATGGTTGTAGTTTTACAAATACCCAATCCCCCACTACAATTCCCTTTCATTGTGATGTTTATCTGCTTGTTGTTTCATCCTATTTTGTGCCATATGCGTTCCTATATTGCTTGAGCCTTTATAGCCCCTTTCAAAGGTGATATAATGGATGGAGGATGATATCCATAAAGTGCCATATATGGTAACATTTTTTATGAGGTATGAAAGGATGTGTTTTACCACCATTATGCAAGGGCAACCATTTCACCCATTATGTCTATTTATTAGATGCAAAACAACGTAGATATCCTACTAAATATTATTCACAATCTCAGTTTTCCCATCATATTGAGGGTGGTAAGATTAGTTGTGAACCAAATGAGTACCCAAACAAGAAAATAATTCAATTCAATAATTTCTAATGAAAATCAGATCTCTGTCACTTACAATAATCTTTGGTATTATGTAGCTTTTGTACTATCTACATGAATGATTCAACCAGTTTAATTAATTTAGAGGAATGAAAAAAAATTAAAAATGGGCATACTTCATCATTCGATCTACCACTACCACAATGACACTATTTCCTTTAGGTTTGGGTAAACATGTAATAAAATTAATTGAAACTTCTCCCCAACATTGGCTTGGTAAGGCTCGTTCCTAAAAGAGCCCCACAATCTTGATTGTATCTTCCTTATTTTGTTGGCATACCAAACATTCCACCACAAACTTTTGTACATCTCTGTTAAGACCTTCCCAAAAAAATATTTCTTGATCCTGTGGTATGTCTTCAAGAACCCCAAATTTCCTCTTTTATGAGAAGTGTGTTATTTCGAAAGGACCTTCTATTTGAGTTGAGAATTCTTACATAATAATTCTTGATACCATAACAATAATTTTTCCACAAGTTGTTGAATGGTCTTACCTATATTTTCATTTGATCTCATTCTATCCTTGTTTCTTCCATCCAATCAAATTATGGAATGGAATAGCACATATTAAACCATTTGTGTCTTCCTCTTTCCTTGAGAATACATCTACCACAATATTTTGTTTTCCCTTTTGTATATAATTTCAAAGTCATAACCCAATATCTGTATGACCTATTTTTGTTTCTCTTCTTAAGATAGTCTTTGCTCCAAGAAGTAATTTAGACTGCCATTATATGTTTCTAGTTCTAAGTTTCTTCCTATTAGGTATGGATGCCATTTCTTAACTACATGTATTATGGTCAACATTTCTTTTTCATAGATGGTCTAAATAAGCTCTTTCCTTTAAGTTCACTATTTTAAAGGACAAATGTCATTCCTTCTTGCATCAATGTTGTGGCCTGAGGCATCACACTCCATAATGAAGGTTTTTATGACGTGAAGTGTCACCAAGATGGGAGTTGTACACATAGCCTATTTAAGCTCTTCAAAAGATTTGGTTTCTTCTTTACTCCAATAAAACGCTCCCTTCTTTAAGAATTTCGTTAGAGCAACTTCCATTTGACCATAATTTTTTACAATCTTATGGTAGTATCGTGTAAATCCTAAGAATCCTTTGAGTTTATTTAAGGTATTAGGAATTGGTCATTCCGTTATAGCTTTGATTTTGTTAGGATCCACCTTGACACCCTCATGTGATACAATATGACACAAATATTCCACTTCTTGAACCCCAAAGTTAGACTTGAAAGGCTTTGCATATAGTTGTTGCTCTTCCAATAATGTTAAGACCCTGCGATCATGTCATACATGCTCTTCCCAATAGTTGTTGTAGATTGGTATGCCATCAAAAAATACTCACTGGAAATTTTTCTAAGGAAATGTTTGAAAATAGAATTCATCAAAATTTGAAATGTTGAAGGCAAATTTATAAGTCCAAATTGCATAAACAAAAAATCATAATGATTTTCATGTGATCTAAAGGTTGTTTTGGGAATCTACTATTTCCTCATTATGATTGATGACACTTAGAATGAATGTCCAACGTAGTAAAGGAAATCAATCCATGCAATTCATTTAATAACCAATTAAGAAAGAAATAAATAAATAAAGAAAGTTATTTTAACATCCATGAGGCTAAAGATATCCTATGGGATAGATTGCTTCTTCATCCCGTTGATGTATTTTTCCCTTTTCCTGCCAAGCCTCACAATAAATGCTCCCATCTTCTCGACAAACCCTTCACTAAATAGATTATCCCAAGAGCTAGCTGCCAGAATATCTGCATAACTTTCCCTAATATCTTTGAAGGCCTCGCATTCTAAAATGAAATGCTTTTCTGTTTCACTTTTCCGGAAGAGCAAAAAATACACTCTTTCCTCCCACACTTCTTTTGGCCTTTTCCAGCGCCCTATTTCACAAAGGATTTGATGAGAATTAGTCCTTAATTGAGCAATAAGAAGTTTGGCTCTCCAAGAAATATTGGCCTCTATGTATGCTTTTTGTTGATGATTATGAGTGGGATTAAAAACTTCAATATAGTACTCTTTCTTCCTCCCTAGCTCCTTATCCCAAGTATGCTTGTGGAACTTATCCATAACAAAATATTTTATCTCTTTACTATTTATGGGACATGTGTTCAAGCAAATATTCCATTTACTAAGCCATTTATTATTTTGATGCATCCTAGTCTTTTTTCTTTTATACAATATGTCATTAAAAACAACCTTAGGCCATCTTCCCTCTTCCATTTGCTCAATTTTTATTAAATACCTTATGAATTGCACCATATCAATTGCTTCAATAGGAATAGCCCCTGTTTCATTTAGAAAGATAGCATAAGGAACTTGTTGTAGCGACTACAACAACCCTCCAAAATTTTGGCTCGCATGCAAATTTCAGAGTCTACCTTGGATCCTGTGATTGATCGTCCTTGGTCACTTGTCGGTAAGCTGATGATCTCAAGCTTCCTCTCCTTGATCTTAACAGTTGGTAATGTTGTCACCTTTATGCAACATGTGTCATCTTTGGGCATATGGATTGTTGTTTGTCATGTAAAGGGAATGTTTCTTTTCTTCAAGGGAAAACATGCACACATGAGTTGCCATCGTCACATAGACATGCTTCACACTCACTTCATGCACTCTTGTCACGAAGGTTGTTGCATCAAGAAAAGTATGTTTTATACATTATAGATGGTCTATGTTGCATCACTAAGTGTTTGTGTGCGATCACAGTCAAGTCTTATCGATGTCTACATATGTTTCACTCATCTCGCACTTAGCCATTTTCTTGAGAAACCTAGCCTCATCCAGCTTTCAAAAACTGTGCACTTTTCTTTCGCAACCCTCAAGATTCCTCCCTTTCCTGCTGAAACCCCTTAGTGCCTAGAGAACCCAACATCTCTTGGCATCCAAAATTACACAGTGGTTTCCTCCAGTATCCTTCCCTAGCTGGAACCCACTGTCATGAGAAATTACGCAGTAATGTCCCTCAGCTGTTCAGTCTACCTTGTAGCCAGAAACTGTGCAGATGTGTCCTCTTGGAACCCATCCTGTAGCAGTGGCTTGCATCTAAAAATTGCACAATATTTCCTCCCAGCTGCCCGCATTGCACTGCACTCAGAAATTGTGCAATGGTGTCCTCCTAAGACCCCCATCCCGCAGCAGTGTCTCGTGCCTCAAAAATAGTGTTGTCCAAGTTGTGTTGTCTGTCTTGTATGCAGAGATTTCACAGATGGTCCTCCCAGGGCCTCATTCCGGAAGCAGTCACTGTCGCCTGAAACATCGTTGATCTATTTCTTAGTGGCAACAGGAAAAGGTGACATGTTGAGATCACTCCCAAGGAGTTGAGGAGAAGGACCAAGAATACTAAGTGATGGTAAAGGTCAATACCACATGCAAACTTCGTTGGATGCATAATCATCTCGAAGGTAAGTATGGTAAGTAAAGAACACCTTTCAAAGTATACCTCGTAGTTGAGTTTGTATGATTGCTTGTTGATGAGCCCCAGAAATGGGTAATTTTATGGGTTCATTTTTGCCTCTTAATTTGACTTAATCCACCATTCTCATTAGTTTATTGCATGTTTGTTATTATATTTGTGCTAATATAGTGAATTGGGTTAGTCATTTTTCCATGTAGTCTAATGTGTGATTTATGCAGTTTTTTTGGTCAATTTTGGACAAAGTCAGGATTTATGAGCATTTGGTAGCCAATATTCGAGGAAAATAGGGAAGAGGATTTGTAGGGGGTGTCCCCTTCATTTATGAACCCTTAGCTCAAATTTTCCATTAGAAACTCGGAGCATAAGCAACCACATGAGTGCATCTAAGGGGCAGTCAAGCAAGTAAAGAAGGACTGTTGTTTATCTGCAGTTTTGGGAAGCTGAGCTCCTTGATTGTAGAAGAGTTGTTGGGGGCTCAAGTTGTATAAATAGTATGGCTTAGGTGCTCAAATTTTTTAGTTGGATTTTAGCCAGTCATTAGTAGTATTTTCTCACTTTTGTGCAACACTTGTTCAGCTCATTTTCGATTTTATTTTTGAGAACAATTCATGTAATGTGACTATTATTTTTGATAATGAAGATGAAATATTTCCTAAGCCAGTACTGATATCTTTCAGAAGGCTGAAGCTCTTGGGTTAGGGCCCAACCCAAGCTGCCCAACACCTCTTTCTTTTTACTTATATGTTTTTTCTTCAGTTCATGAGTTAATTTCTGTTACATATATTCATTTTACTTTGTTTAGATTAGGTTGCTTTTGATGGTTTGCATAGCTATTTTTGTTTCAATTGCTCAAGTAGGTTAATGCAATGATAAACTAAGATTCAAAAAGGCCAACAGCAGGCCCTGATCTCCTTTCTCCCTTTCTGGGACTATGATTTGAGGTCAAGGCACTACTGCTACCACCAAAAACACAATTTTGCTCTCCCATGCAATTTCTAGTGTGATGACTTGATTTGGAAAGATTAATGTCTTGCTTCAGATTCAGTTGCCTAGATCATTTCTTGTTATTTTATAATAGATCTTTCTGCATTCTTTTCTGCTCAAAGGTTACTGTTCAACATTTTTTGTTTGTAGGTCAGAAATTAGGTCAAGCTAGAGAAATTTTTTGTTTTCATGGTATAGTTAGTCCTTTCTTTGATCAATTTTCGTAAGTAGATGTGTATATCTCTTGTAGGGAACCTTAGCTTACCATACATCCATAAAACAACCAGCACTAGCTCACTTCTCACAGATTTCCCAAGTCATTCGATTTCGCTAAGCTGCCCTAATTTCTGCGTTTTTCTCCATAAGCT
Source organism: Pinus taeda (assembly GCA_000404065.3). NCBI lineage: Eukaryota > Viridiplantae > Streptophyta > Pinopsida > Pinales > Pinaceae > Pinus > Pinus taeda. The sequence goes on along the minus strand of APFE030337715.1, from coordinate 81,685 downwards.
TCCCTCTTGCCATTTGAATGAATCCAACCATCATGTTCTTTCTTGATCTTCCTTGACAAGCTCCAGACACCTCAACACCTTCATCTAGCCTTCAGTTACCCTTTTCCATCATTTTTACACCTTCAAAACTCCAAAAATAGCTCTTGGCCGCCTCCTATAGATCCCCTGCAGCCTTCTATAGAATTCCCTGTAAGTGGTTTTTCGAAATCCGATTGCAATGGAAGTCTTCAGAAGGGTACTAGGGGCTTCTTAGGACCTCTCCACACCTTCCTCCACCTCGGCAAAAGCCAACCCCATCTTCCTTCACCACCAAATCTCTGCGCAATCACAACTAGATAAATCACAAGCATAATAACTCCACATAAAAACACTCAAAATCACAAAAAAATGTTTTCTTCTCATTTCTTTTCAAAAGTAGCTTGAATAAATGCAATTTAACTTTTCAGTAGTCAATGTCACTCATTTCATCAATTTTCATCTCTTTTCTTGCAAAAGTAGGGTTAGTAGGTAAATTAGGGTTTGTGTTACATTTCAGTTTTCCTTTTCTTTCTGCAAGTAGAATGGTCCTTGTAAAGTTAGCTTTCTTTCATCACAGTTAAAAGCTTCTTCTGAGAATTCATAGAAGTTGGCTTAGGCTCCTAGTGATCTTGTGTCAGCTGACCAAGTGACAACTTGCAGTAAGAGCTAGTACTTGCGCATACAACACCGTCACTTCCAAGTTTGTTATAAACTACCAGGTTGATAAAAGTAAAGTAGGAAGCCCCAGGAGTTACAACATTATTGCTGCAATACTGGTGCTCACCACTTTTTGGCGCTGTTGCCAGGGACACGTCAGAGTATTTTGTGATTACTGCTTTCTTCTATTTTCTACTACAACATTCTGCTAAGTAGTTTATTTCAGCAAAAGTAGAGTAGTTGTTTCATTTCAATTTTGCAATTTCAATTCTGCAAAAGTAGATTAGGCATTTTCCTGCTTTCATTTCAATTCTACAATTTCCATTTCAGCAAAGTAGATTAGTCCTTTCAATTCTGCAATTTCCATTTCAGCAAAAGTAGATTAGCCCTTTCATTCCATTTCAGCACAAGTAGGTTAGTCATTTCCTTACTTTCATTTCAATTCTGCAATTTCCATTTCAGCAAAAGTATATTAGTCATTTCCTTGCTTTCACTTCAATTTTGCAATTTCCGTTCCAGCAAAAGTAGATTAGTCATTTCCTTGCTTTCATTTCAATTATGCAATTTCATTTCAGCAAGTACATTTCATATTAGTTGCAATTTGTTTGTTCATTCAATTTCAGTTTTGTTGGTACAAGTTGAAAAAAACAAAAACCACCCAAAAAGAGATTTCCTTTCATGCCTCGTAAGAACATAGATAACTCAGGAAAATGTTTTCCCAACACTCCCACTGCTTCACACAGCCAACCTTCTCTCTTCTTTGGTCGCTGCAATCAAGAAAAACCCTTAGGTAACAGCCAAACATATTTGAAGAACCTATAAGGGGAAGAAGAAGAATAAAACATTCCTCTGGAGCTAATGGCTGAAAACAAACAATTTGGGAGCAATACCTTTTCTTCCAATTCATCCATTAAAGGTGAAATTAGAAGCATGCTAGAAGACCTCAAGAGTGAGATGCTACAGATTCTTGCTATGAAAATGGATGCCTTCCATATCAAAAGGAAACAAGAGGAAGCAGAGAGGGCTTTGGCCATTTTTTGCTCTAGATGCACCAGGAGGCATCCTAGGAATGAATGCCCATTAAACTCTATAGAGGTTTGTTCAATCTACAAAGAAAATAATTCTGTAGACAAGTGCCCATCCTTGCCCGAACTTAAAGTTGTATACTAGGGGGCCGAAGGAGTCACTGAACAGATCTATTACATAGACCAAAGAAGGCCACATTGACCTAGACCATATTATCAGGGGATGCAAGGGACATCTCAAGCATACTACAACCCCAACCAAGTCACAACCATACCTTCTTGAGGCCCCCTTGCTCATCCTTCCTAGTGCACACCTCCTCCTTGGTCATTCACATCTCCATATCATGCCCAACCAGCCAACCATTCATTTCAATCCTATGCTCAGCCACCATCTCAGCAGAATGCATCTCATTAGGGGTGAAGGCACTAGTACAACTCTCCTCCCACTCTTTTGCCTCCACCACCTGCTCAATCATTGCCTCCTGTTCCACCAAGGCAACCCCAAATGCCTGCCTAGCCAAACCTGAACTCAAACAACAGATAGGCTCAACAAGTATATAGTGGGGAACCACCTGCCCAACCATAACTCCATTCACATCCATCTCAAATATACACTCCCACTCAACTACTCATACCACCATTTCCAAACCTGCACAATGAAGTAGCTCAACCCAATTACAATCCTGAGGTACAACACTTCCAAACAACTTCTCTTAAGCTCAATAATATTCACCATAGCTCAGGAAGAGTATTGCAAAAAAGAGATTATATTGATATCATTGAAGGACCACATCCAGCATAAGAAGATTCAAAATAGAAGATCAAAGAACCATGGGCTGCACTTGATGAAGAGAAGACATCAAAATCAGAGATTGAGAGAGCTCCCGCATGGTTACGATCAAATCCTCCATGTATTCAAGAGAAAAATCAGCAAAAAGAAGATGTGAAGGTCATGGTAGAAGGTGACATGAAGAATGATCCAGATCAGCAAAAGGACCAAGGACATCACAATTATATTGAAATATGGTTCTAGACAGTCACTAATTTGCAGCAGTACTCTCTTCCTCAACTATGCTTGATCCCTTCAAAGTCAAATCATTTGGTCTCTAAAATCCGGATACCTGTCAAAGCATGCATTTCAAGCCTCCACATCATTTTTTCTATCATATCGATGTGCACATGGCTCCATTAGAAGTATTCTTATACTTGAAAATGATTTTTTTTTTCAAGTAGGGTAGGGTAGAGAAAAAAAAATGAAAAAATGAAAATAAAAAATCTAAGGTGAAAGCCTCCTTGGAGGCTCCTCAGATTGGCTCATTGATTGAAAACCTCCATGAGGTGGTCAATGGGTTGGAAAGAAGAAAAAGAATAAGATCTCTGAGTGAAAACCTCCCTTGGAGGCTTCCAGAGCAGGCAATTAGGGTGAAAACCTCTTTGAGGCGCCCTAATTGTTTTCAAAAAAAAAAAGAGGAGAAAAATAAAAAGAAAAATGAATTTCCAGTTGTATTGCAGGTTTGTAGGAGAACTTCATGAAGTAGAAGCAGGTGCCAAGAAAGCTCTGAAACTAATAACAACACCTATCCTAACTTCCCTCACCTTTCTCTATCATTTTTGACATTCTTTCCACCTCACTGTGCTTCTTTTTTGAAAATTGTGTTTTCTACAGGAGGCTCCTGTAGAAATTATAGAGAGCTAGAAATGGATTTTAAAAGCAGTTTGAGGAACATGGAAGCTTCATAAAGGGTTTATAAATCCCCCTACAATCTTCAAACCTATCTTCCATCATTTCCAAGTCTGCATTACGGCCCAAGCTCATTTTTTCTTACTGTCCAAAAAACTACAGAATGCTCTGATATAAAAATACATAGAGTAGAAATTTGTTTTTTCCCTAACTTGAAAACCGTGCATCCATTTAAAAAATTGTTTCATGGGGAATTGTATAGCGATGATGGCAACATGCCCAAGCAATTTCAGCCAATTCTAGTGCACGATTTCCAAGATATCAACCTCCATTACCTTCAGCCATTTTTTCATTTTCTCCATATTTGTACATCCATTTAAAAACTTGTTTCATGGGGAGATGCATATGGGTGATGGTAACATGCCCAAGCAATTTCAGCCAATTCTAGTGCACAGTTTCGAAGAAATCGACCTCCATCACCTTCAACCATTTTCAGTTTTTCTCGAAATCTGTGCGTCCATTGGCCAAAGTTTTTCTATGGGAGGTGCATAATGATGATGGAAACATGCTCAAAAAATTTTAGGTCAATCCAGTCTACTGTTTGGGAGAAATGAAAAAAACAAGTCACTGTCCCATTAAAATCTAGCATCAGCAGCATGAGGGTGCAAATCTGAAGGTTGAAGTAGGCTCCTGAAGATTAGATCTAGCCACGAAGATACCTGCACAAGAAAAAAAGCCACACATCAGACAACAAAAAGCATACAGCCGAAGGGATACAGGCATGCAACAACTGAATATGAGCATGCAACAACAAAAGAAATAAGCAGCATCGCAGCACGCACATTTTGACTTACAGGTAAGTGTCTAAACCCGTTCCTCTGTTGCATCTGTATGATCCAAAACTACATGAACAAATGGGATGGTTGAGATTAAACTAGATCGGAGGCCAGCTAACTGGCCACCCTCGTCCTGTTCAACAACGATCAGCCAGAGATCACACAGCACATGTCTAGTCAACTCATAGAAAATCTAAAAAATAGGTAGCAGCAAATGTTTTGAACTCCAGCGCCAATGATGGGAAGTGATTATGGACATAAAGCATAAAATCTCATGATGACATTGCAGTAGGGACCAACAGTCCAAATGATGCCAACGCACATTTTTTCCAGCTCACCATCAGCGGAAATATCTCAAAGAAAACATAAGTATGCCTCCTCGAAACTCCTTTACCACCTTTTCTTCCATTTCATCCTCGTCCACTTAGCTGCAGTAAGCTCTATACCACCACCATACCTCAAAATCATCATCCTCTATTGTTTTCGGCCATTTTTTTGCTATCGGCATTCTACAGGAGCAGTAATAGGTTTTACAAGAGGGCTAGTAAGCTGTTTTGGAGAGGAAAAACATGGTTTTTAGCACAATTCTTGGGTTGCAGAGGTAGGTTCTTGGCATACCTCTATTGAATATCAAAATATGCTAATAGTGGTTCAGCTTTTGAGGAGAGAATACAACTGATGGGTGGAGAAAATTCATAAAAATTTGCTGCTTATGGTTGAAAAAATACAGTCTCTATCTCTCTGTTAAAAAAGAAAAAAAGAAAATAAATAAATAAATAAATTTAAAATTTCTCTCCATTTCCATAGTTGGTTTTCCAAGGAAGCATAAACAAAATGACAGGAGGTTTTATGAGAAGGTGAAGAAACTAGTGATTTAGAAGAACAAGAAGGGAAGAAGGAAGAAACCAAGATAGAGGAGGAGAAAGATGAAGAAACAGAGCAGGGAGAAACAAAAACAGAGAAAGAGACAGAAGGAGAAGAAAAAAAAGGTAGAAGAGCAAACCAAGGGGAAGGAAGACACAACAAAGGCACAAGAACCAAACCCCCAGCCCGATTTGGGCTCTTATTACAATCTTCTTGAAGGGGGAAAAATTATTCCCTAGAAATTTGCAGTCCCACTTTTCTTTGAAATGGAAAAAGGGAGGATAAGGAGCCACCGCTAGATGCAGATCACCAAGTCGAAAGGGGTGGAAGATATTGGCCACATGGAGAGCAAGCTTAGAGAGATGGGTAGAGATCTGGCCACTGTAAGGCATGTGGAAGCAATCAAAAGATCTCACCTGGAAACATAGAATGAATGGTTAAGAGAATAATTGAGGAACCCAGGAAAATACTGAAATGCCAAGAACATAACTGCAAGAGAAGGGAACCCACGCAGACATTGAAATGCCAAGAAAATAGCTGCAAGAGAAGGGAACCCAGGCAGACATTGAAATGCCAAGAACCCAGCTGCACGAAAGGGAAACCCAGGTAGAGACTGCAATGTTAATAAAATTGTTGCAAGAAAAGGAAATCCAGTTAGCATGTATGGCCAGCTGGGCTATGGAGGCACTACAATGCAGACAACCAGCCAAATCATATGGAGTGTGTCTCAAAGACCAGTGTCTACAATTCTAGATCAAGACCCTGGCACAGAGAGGCACCATGCCTTCTAGGATTATAGGCAGTTCATGGATTTATGAGAGCACAGTTCAGTAGAGGACAAGGCAAAGTTGGTAGAATTTTATTTACATAACATGGCCCTTACTGATATGAACTTATAGGACCCCAATGCTAGGTTGGGAGACCTACAACTGATGGCCATGGCATCATGGATGAGTCATGAAGAGAAAAGAGCAGCATAAATCAGGAAGTTGATAGAAAAAGAACAAGATGAACCCCTGATGATCAGAGCAGAGCCAAAAGACCCTATGGATCTAATTAGCACTCATCAGCAACTTGCAGCTGATCCTCAAAGTTCCCCCAAGCACATCAATGATCAGGCCCAAGCTATAGCACATTTCGAAGACATGGAAAGGTTGTTTGGGGAAGATTGCATCCATGCCTACATGAGAAGGTGGAACACACTCCCCCACAACCTACAGATCAGGGAGTACCACTCCCCAAACAGAATGAGAGAAGCACTAAGAAGAGTGCCTTTGTATAAACACTCTATGCAAAGTCAAGGCCTATTGGATTGGTTTGAGGCTAAGTACTCCACTACTGCTAGGACTGCTAGAAGGCATAAAGGAAGAAGAAGAAAAACAACAGTGGGAAAAGCTGGATGCCAAAGTTGGATTCCATGATAGGGGAGAAGATCTCATATCTGAAGCATGGATTGTCAGAGAGGCCATCAAGGATGAAGAGATAGATTAGCTTCTCAGAGGATGAGCAACACCTTCAGTAGGGGGGTAATGATGAGCCCCATAAATGGGTAATTATATCGGCTCATTTTTGCCTCTTAATTCGATTTAATCCACCATTCTCATTAGTTTATTGCATGTTTTTGATTATATTTATGCTAATAGAGTGAATTGGGTTAGTCATTACGCCATGTAGTCTAATGTGTGCTTTATGCATATTTTTTGGTCAATTTTGGACAAAGTCAAAGGATTTATGAGAATTTGGCAGCCATTATTCGAGGAAAATAGGGAAGAGGATTTGTAGGGGGGTGTCCCCTTCATTATGAACCCTTACCTCAAATTCTCCATCAGAAACTCGGAGCATAAACAACCACATGAGGGCATCCAAGGGGCAACCAAGCAAGTAAAGAAGGACTTCTGTTTATCTGCAGTTTTAGGAAGCTGAGCTCCTTGATTGTAGGAGAGCTGTTGGAGGCTCGAGTTGTATAAATAGCATGGCTTAGGTGCTCAGTTTTTTTTTTCAGTTGGATTTTAGCCAGTCATTAGTAGAATTTTCACACTTTTGTGTAGCACTTGTTTAGCTCATTTTTGAGTTTCTTTTTGAGAACAGTTCATGTAATGTGACTATTACTTTTGATAATGAAGATGAAATATTTCCTGAGCCAATACTGATCTCTTTCAGAGGGTTGAAGCTCTTGGGTTAGGCCCTAACCTAAGCTGCCCAACACCTCTTGCTTTGTACTTATATGTTTTTTCTTCAGTTCATGAGTTAATTTCTGTTACATAGATTCATTTTACTTTATTTAGATTAGGTTGCTTTTGATGGTTTGCATCGCTGTTTTTGTTTCAATTGCTGAAGTAGGTTAATGCAGTGATAGAATAAGATTCAAAAAGGCCAACAACAAGCCCTGATCTTGTTTCTCCCTTTCTAGGACTCTGATTTGAGGTCAAGGCACTACTGCTGCCACCAAAAACATAGTTTTGCTCTCCCATGCAATTTCTAGTGTAATGACTTGATTTGGAAAGATTAATGTCTTGCTTCAAATTCAATTTCCTAGATCATTTCCTCTTCTATTACAATAGATCTCTCTACATGCTTTTTTTCTCAAAGGTTACTATTCAACATTTTCTATTTGTAGGTAAGAAATTAGGTCAAGCTAGAGAAATTTCTATTTTTATGGTATAGTTAGTCCTTTCTTTGATCAGTTTTCGTAAGTAGATGTGTAGATCTCTTGCATGGAACCTCAGTTCACCATACATCCATAAAACAACTAGCACCAGCTCATTTCTCACAGATTTCCCAAGTCATTCGCAACATTTCACCAAGCTGCCCTAATTTCTTCGTTTTTCTCCATATGCTTCCCTCTTGCCATTTGAACAAATCTAACCATCATGTTCTTTCTTGATCTTCCTTGACAAGATCCAGACACCTCAACACCTTCATCTAGCCTTCAATTACCCTTTTCCATCATTTTTCCACCTTCAAAACTCCAAAAATAGCTCTCGGCCTCCTACTGTAGATCCTCCTATAGATCCCCTGCAGCCTCCTGTAGAATTCCTTGTAAGTGGTTTTTCGAAATCCGATTGCAATGGAAGTCTTTAGAAGGGTAATAGGGCCTTCTTATGACCTCTCCACACCTTCCTCCACCTCTGCAAAATCCAACTCCATCTTCCTTCGCCACCAAACCTCTGCACAATCACAAGCATAATAACTCCACATAAAAACACTCAAAAGCACAAAAGGATGTTTTCTTCTCATTTATGTTTAGAAGTAGCTTGAATAAATGCAATTTACCTTTTTAGTAGTCAATGGCACTCATTTCATCAGTTTTCATCTCTTTTCCTGCAAAAGTAGGGTTAGTAGGTAAATTAGGGTTTGCTAGGGTTCAGTGATTCAAGTAAGTTACTGAGTCAATCATAATTGTGGTATCAGAGCCTTGTTTTCGATTCTATAAATGGAAAACCTATTATGCCCTTTTTCTTCCATTGATTGTAAAATCGTAACCAAAGTCGCTTCTAGAGCTATTGAATTTGACTTAGACTCTAATGAAACTCATGAAGCTATTGAAAATCGTGAGAGTTGGAATCCTCCTGCTCTTCGTGCTACTAATGTCTATAAAGTTCCTATGTCTTATGTTTTTAAAAGAAAATCTTTTCTGAAAGAAGTTTAAATCACTATAAAAATTTCTGGTCCGGTGGTCCAAATAATAGCGTTAAACCTATTTTCTGAAGATGAGATTAAGAAATTCCGACAGTATGTTAAAGATCAGAAGTATTCCTATCTTCATTTTGGTGGTATTAGAATTGGTCTTGCTCCTTTTTCCGGCATGGATTAAATACTCCTTGCATTGCTGAAGTCTTTGATACTCATCACCAGAGTTATGACCATGCAAGGATAGGAACCATTTTAGGTAATCTATCTACAGGCTGTCAGTTTGGTACACTATTTCCTAATTATTCAATTAGCCTGGCTGATGTTCATCTTAGAGATTGTTGGAAACTCATGGTTGGAGTTCAAGGTCTTCAAATGATCGAAGATAGTGATTATCTTTCTGTACTGGTTCAAAATTCTTTTCAATTAACCAATACAACCCATCCTAAACTTAAACAACTTGTCTTAAAAGACTGTGTTACTGTTGGTCTTTCTAATGCTCAAATTGAAGGTGTTCTATATGATTCAACTGAATTGCCTAGTGACTGGTATTTTCAATATAAGTCAATTGCAGAAGATAAAAAGCCTGAGTCAAAACTTAAAAGAATCTCTATTAGTAATGGTCAAGTCAAGCCTATTCCTAAAAAACCAGAGATTCCTCAAACTATTGTCAGGCCTCGTCGCTATGCAGTCCTTGTACTTTCTACTGAAGTCTCCTCTTCCAAAAGCGTCGATCTTCCTCCAATTGAAGAAGTCCACCTCTCTAAACCATAGTTGTCTTCAATTGAATTGTACATACCTGAATCTAAACCTTTTCTTGTTGTTAACAAGATGCATCGTATCTCTCGTACCCAATTTTCTCCTGTTGAAGAGTGGTAGTATGTTAATTGTCGTTTTGTGAAAGGTGGGAAATGGCCTCCCAAGAAAAAATTTTGCACCACCTCTTCTATGTCAAAACAGCCAGCAACAAGAGCTGATTGTGCTCCTTTGATAGAGCATAATGCATTAAACACCAATGATTTAGATTAGACCTATCAAATAGGTAATTATCTTACTACCTGGTGTTCACATGCTGAAGATGTTCTAGATGACCTAGGATTCCAGACTGAGTTAATTCTAGCTAATCTTAAGCTTCTCTATGATGAACAACAAGAAGAAAAACAAAAAAGAGAAGCAAAGGAGAAAAAGAAAAAAGAAAAGAAAAGGAGAGAATTAAAGGCTCCCAAATTTTCCATTTCAATGGATACACCTAACTATTGGGATATAGATGAAAAGCAAGAAGGAAGTGAAGCTAAGTCTAGTGCCCAAGCTTTTGAAACAAACTAGAGCCAGTAAAATCAATAAACTTTCAAAAACCAAAAAGCGAAATAGCCACTTTAGAAAGTGCTGCCTCTAAGTTTCCCTCCTTCATTTTGCCATCTCTCCAAAAGGCCTATGTTTTCCATGAAGTCCCAAAGTATCCGAGAATTGAAGAAGACTTGTTTGCAACTAATTCTACTAGATATGTTTTAGATTTAGACAAATCTACAAATCCAGCTGAATCCATTAGAGTTTGGATTGGTGCCCTATATCAAATGCAAGTTGTCTCTAGATTAGACAATATTTCTATTTTTGCCTTAGCTAAAAAAAGAATGGCCAGAATTGTATATGATTGGTGGATGGGACCATCAGAAGAAGAAAGAATGCATGTAGCTGCTGCAGGATTAGCTACCTTAGAATTGCTACTCAAAACTCAATTTGTCCCAGAATCAACAGATGAAAAGAAACAGATTATAACAGATTTGACACGAATGGAATTGAAAGATTTAAAGTTTTTAGATCAGTTTGGCAATGATTATATGGCTAAGATCTATAAAGCTAATCTTACCAATGATTCTACTTAGAATATTTCATTCCTGTCAAAATTGCCTGGTAATTTAGGTGATTTGATTATGAAATATCTGGAAGTCCAAGGGAAAAAAGACTGAACAGACTTATTGGGTAGATCTCTTATTTTGGTGTCAAGAAAAGGTTAAATATCTCTGCTGGCAGAAGAAAGCTCAAAACTTTTCTCCTGGTCTTGATGTTTGTCGTTCTGTATTACCATGGACACCATTTAGAAAGAGAAAATCTAAAAGATATGGAAAATTCAAGCCCAAGAGAGTAGTCAATCCTAAAATGCCGTTTTGAAAATTTAAATATTTAAAAAAGCGCAGGCAACCAAAAAGAGACAATGAATGTTTTATTTGCAAACAAGAAGGTCATTTCGCCAAAAAATGCCCTAAAAGCTCTTCCAATAAGTTGAAATCCTGTATAGAAATTGATGATTTTGTAGATAATTGGTTTATGGTTGATTCTCAAGACGAAGTATATATTAACTGATGCTTCCCTGTCATATACTGAGTCAGTTACCGACACGTGTCAGAAAATGAATAGATGTTATGATTGTTCTGAACCAGAGATTGAAAATGAATTGCATTTCAGTGATGAATTTAGCTCAGATGACTATACTGATGAGACATCTGAATGCATTTCAGATGATACTATCTCTATTGCTCCTTCTCTATCTACTTCCACAGATCTAGGTACTAAGAATTCACAACCCATTTGAAACTCTTTGCCTCCACAATCCACATTGAATTCTTTTTTCCCTTATTCAAATACAGTTTCTCAATCATCATCATATTTGCCTTCTCCAACATCTGTTAATCTTGAAGAAAGTTCTTTTCTCAAAAGGATTGCTAAAACTAACAATCTCCTCTATATTCTTGTCGAAGTTCAAGTCAAAGGAGAATGGATCAATGTGGATGCATTCATTGATACAGGAGGCTCCAAAAATTTAGCTCACCCATCTTTATTCAAAGGGTTATGGAAGCCCTTGCAAAATATTCTTATTTCTGAGACCATTCGTGGCTCCATCAATCTCACCCACTATGTTGATAACGTTTCTTTAAAAATTGGGGGGGAGTATAGTAAAATTTTCTGCAATCCAGCACTATGATGCCTCTGCAAGTTTATTTCTTGGAATGCCTTTTATTAATTCTGTGTTGCCAGTTACAATCAGTGAAGACAAAGTCATCTTAAACATTAAAAAAAGGGCAATTTCAGTTCCAAGATTGACTTTGGCCAATTCAGAAGCTAGAAAAGAAAATAGCCAAAAGAAGGCATGTATAAAAAGGCCCCAGAATGATTCTAATAATTGGCAAGAAGTATTGCAGATTTATGAAGAAAGGAGTCAAGCAAAAACTAAACAAAAAGAAAACAAAAAAAATTGATTAGTCTCCTGAACAAATGGCTATTTATGATGAATTGTTGAAAAGTTGTTTTGAAAATCCTCAAGCATTTTGGAGTATAGAGAGTCCCCAGCAAGAAATAGTTACTCTTCATGACAATGGGGTTAAAGGAAAACTTATACCCTGCACTCCAACTGATGAAAAAGAAATAAAAGAGCAGATTGAAGAACTATTAAGTCTCCAACTGATTGAACCTAGTTCTTCTCATTATTCCTGTTCTGATTTCCTGGTAATAAATCACTCTGAAATAGTCAAAGGTAAAGCTCGAAAGGTAATTAATTATAAGCCACTAAATGCAATCACAAAGAGCTTCAATTATCCTCTGCTCTGCCAGGAAACAATTATGCAAAAAATTCAGAACAATAAGGTCTTCAGTAAGTTCGATATGAAATCTGGTTACTACCAGATACAAATCAAAGAAGAAGATCGTCACAAAACTGCTTTTACATGTCCTGTAGGATTTTACCAATGGAAAGTAGTTCCATTTGGTTTGATGAATGCTCCATCTTTCTTTCAACGACGAATGGACTATATTTTTGGTAAATATGATTTTATTGTTGTCTACATTGATGACATCCCGATTCACAGTCAGGATCTCGAATCCCATCTGAAGCATTTGCAGATATTCCTTGAAGAAGAAAAAAAGCATGGTATCATTTTGTCTGAAAAGAAAATGCTTCTATTTCAGGATAGTATTGATTTTTTCGGTATCCATGTTATAAATGGTAAAATTCAGATGCAGCCTCATGTTTTGACCAAGCTCTCTAAATTTCGTGATGAGCTACAAGAAACTAAAATGATTCAGCGATTTCTAGGAGTACTAAATTATGCTCAATAAATACATTCCTAGATTGTCAGAAAAAATTGCTCCAATTCGAAGACATTTAAATTCTGGGTGGTTTCCAGAAGCCACTGTAGCAGTCAAATTGTTAAAAGCTGAATGCAAACATCTCCCCGAGCTCAAACCGCCAGGTAATGGATTTCTCATCCTTCAAACTGATGCATCTGATAATCCTTGGGAAGTTGTCCTTTTTGAAAGAAAGGAGGGTACAGGAGAAGAAATTTTATGTGCATATGCATCTGGAGAATTTTTGATTCACCAGAAAAATTATTTTATAGCTGAAAAAGAAACTCTTGCCATTTTCAATGGCATACAAAAATTTGATATATATGTAGCCCCTGCCAAGTTCCTGATAAGAATAGACTCAATGAATTTCAAGTATTTCTTATCAACAAAAATATCAAGATAACTCGCAAGAGGAAGACTACTAGCATGGCAGATCTGGTTTCAAATGTATGATTTTGATGTTGAATGGGTTCCAGGTATTTCAAATTATTTAGCCGACTCTCTTACCAGGGACATGAACAAAGTCCATACTCATAACCAAAGAACTGATATATTTGTTCTTCCTGGTAAGACCTCTGCAGATGATAATTTTGAAACCTTTGTAAAAAGATTTCAAATTCTTGAATTGGTTCTTGGTGATTTGGTTGAAGAAATTAAAAAGGTTGTTGGACTGAGAATTAGAAGAAATCAATGCATACAAAGATGTCAAGCCTGGCAGTCCAAAAATGTTGGTGTTTTATTGGGTTTAGATGAAGAACTGGTAAAAGTATATCCTCTACCCAATATGAAAGTGAAGCTTTATTTTAAGACTCTTGATGACTACTGGACAAAAGAGTTTACTGATTCCATGATTAAAGTGTTGCAAACTTTGAATTGTTATCAGATTATTGGTGGTATAGATTTCTCCTTTGCTATTTATACCTCTGCTAAAATGCTGGATTTAGATGAAATAAATATGACTAAAAATGTTGGAAGGTTTTTAAAGTCCTTAAGAATTCTTGATCTTTTCGAAGAAATTGATGCTGCATTTCTTCAAAGAAATGATGAAAATTTTGCAGGTACAGACTCATTTCCTCAATATGAACTTTTTGAACCATTTGTAGATTGGGAAATAAAAAATGGTTATTGCAGGAAGAAGCCACAGGTGAGAGCTTCTCAATGTATTGAAAGGACATTGCAATATTTGAGAACTTTCTCGACACCTTGGGATTATCAAAGTCTAGAATTCAGAAATCCCATTGTCCCAAATCCTTTTGCACAACTCTATGGATTTGAAAGAGTTGATGAATCTGTGTTAGCTGATAATACTGAGGAAGTCAAGAAAATTACTCTTTGGCTCAAAGAATTTCATAGACTTAAGTTGCCTGAAAAATTGTCTATGATCAGAACCTGAGAAGAACTTCAAGGAAGATTAAAAGTAATCAAATTACTGATTAATCAAAAGGCATTAATTACTGTTAGTATTATGGTAGGAAATCGGAGTGATGATGTGGTTTGTCTGATAAGTTTATTACTGTCAACCAAGGTATGCTCATCCATGATTTTTGAATTAGGATGGCAACAGAAGGCAAATATCAATCATAACTGCAAGCTTTGGATCCAATGCGCCATAGAACGCTCTGTCAGCATGTTTCAAATTTTCAAATGGGAATTATTAGATGGAGTTGAAATGTCAGTTCAATCAATGCCTGAATTCTATAAAAGCAAAAGAGATTCCTTCCTTGACATAGAGATAGATCCAATGGCTTATGTTAATAGGTGGACAAAATCTGATGATAAATATCTCTTTCCACAGAAAAATCTCTATGTTACAACCGACACGATAAAGTTTGATATAGGACAATCATCAAAGGCACTACTAAAAGGAGAATCTTCTACAGTCTCAACAAAAGAAACAACAGCTACAGTAAAAGGAAAAGAGAAGGTATCTGATGACAAAGCAACCATTTTCGTAGATTTGTACCAAGATTCTCAGGAGCAACAGGACCACACATGGGAAACAAAATATTTGGAATGGTTAAATTAATCATGGTTAAAGCAAAAGCTTCCCTCATCCTCATCAGAAGCAGATGAGCCTGACTACGAATATGATAGTGATCGAAGTTCGAAAGGACCTTGGTAGTGCATTTTCTTTTTAATTGTACTCGAGAATATTGAGTAGACACAGTCTGGACTAGTAATGTCTGACAGGACCCTCAATAATTCTCACATGCTTTTAGGATTTATAAGTAAGTGCGTGTGTGTGTTTGTGTGGGTGAGAGTGGGTGAGAAAGAGTGTTTGTATTCTGTGATTTAAGAGACCAGAGACTAACAGGCTCTACTCTGAGGCATTACTTGGTATGTAACATATTTATTTGAATTAATACTGAAGCCTGCTGGGCCGCCTGTCTAAGGACATTTTATTTCAAGATCACCTTAAGTTGGGATTATAAAGCGAGTAGAAGACCAGAGGATTCGTGTGTGTTCTCGTATATCCCATGCCCTTAGTGGATGGTGTGAGGAATTTCAGCTATTCTTCAGTGATTCATGTAAGTTATTGAGTCCATTGCTAGGGTTTGCATTACATTTCAGTTTTCCTTCTCTTTCTGCAAGTAGAATGGTCCTTGTAGAGTTAACTTTCTTTCATCACAGTTAAAATCTTCTTCTAAGAATTCATAAAAGTTGGCTTAAGCTCCTAGTGATCTTGCGCTAGCTAACCAAGTGACAACCTGCAGTAAGAGCTAGTACTTGTGCATACAACACCGTCGCTTCCAAGTTTGTTACGAACTACTGTGTTGATAAAAGTAAAGTAAGAAGCCCCAGGAGTTGCAGCATTATTGCTGCAATACTGGTGCTCCCACTTGTCAGTGTCATATCATCATGCCTTCAGTAACATGTATTTGTGAAAACACAAAAGTCATTCCATGTGTCTCCTCTACATGTCTTGCTTCCTTTTTGATTGTTTGACCAACTATTGTCTTCAAGAAGTTGATTGCTATGTCATGCTTGTGACCTTGTTCTAGTGATGTCGAAGGTTTGTGTATGAATTGTTTTCTATGTACACATATATCACACTCACACACTTAGCCTCTCTTCCTAAAATTTGTTGATTGGACCACCCTTCATCAGTTGGACCTCCATTGAGTTGCACTGCACAGTCTTAGCCCTCAGTGACTAAGTACTGCTGCTCAGAATTGTGCAGAGCTTGAGGCTACCTCCTAGGTAGTCTGCACTACACAATCCTAGAATCGACATGGCTGACTATCACCCAGGATAATGCAGAAGTTGCCCAAGAATCTATCTTAGTTTTCATTGCCCGCAAGCCTATCCATCAAGCCTCCCATTGGTCAATCGGAGAATTTGACTTGATAGTGACCCCGAGCTTCACTCCTCCCAAATATTGCGTAAAAGCTGTCAACCTACCTGCCTGCACTCACTGAAGAAATTGCACAGACAAGAGGGACATGCACTCGCTTCCTGTCACTGCAGTGTATCTGAAATTTGTGCAATTCTATAAGTGAGTCCCCTTGCCAGCCAACCTGCTACTCCTCTTGGAAATTTCACAGTTTTCTTGGATTTTCCACCAGCTGCTCGACACCTCGCTCAGCCAGAAAAATACGTAGACATGTCCTGCATGACTGCCTCCCAGTTCTGCATAGTTTTGATCACCAAGCTCCCGCAGCTTGCTCCCAGCCTCCTCTGAAAGTCTACACAGTTTTCACTGCTAGTGTCCCCTGCTACCTGCACTGCCTTCCCGAAAAAATTGTGCAGTTCTGCCTCTTAGCTGAGCCAGATCTTGCGAAATTTCATTGTTGTCCCAGACTTCTCAACCCATCCTCTCAGTGACCTCTGCGCAGTTTTTCTTAACAGTGCCCTGGAGCTCCTCATCCCAGTCCGAAATGTGATTTTCACAGTGTCAGAGCCTTCTCCTCTCTCCCGGTCACTGGCACCCGTAAATGAAAGATGTTGCATCATGGTAGACTAGGGAATTTCTAGATTTTATGTCCTCTTCTCATGGGTGATTACAGAAATAGGTACATGGATGAGACGTGGCACGACGACAAACGGGATGAACAAGGAGTGCATGCTATAAGACTTGCTCGTGGTTGGACGAACACATGAAGCATATGAAGTAGCAAGCGAAGGAGACACATGCACATGCATGAACTATCAAGCGAACACCAAGACCATTGAAGACTTCACACACTCTGCCATGTGAAGGTGAAGCTATGGTACACCATAGGCACATTCATCACTCAACATCACAACAACTTGACATGAACAACACAACAACCATGTGCATACATGCAATGTCATGTCGATTTGTGTCATGAGTCGCTTCGGCCACATCACTACTTTGGGTCACAACTGTATAATCAATTTAATGTAATGTGGAAGTCTAAGAGACCCATGGATGAAGTCAAAGAGTCATGTTAGTTGAAAAATCACGAGGGAAGTCAAACAATCACAAGGGTCAGTTTTACCCTTGGCTATATATACCTCTCATTTGTACATGCAAAGGAATTTTCACCTTGGCTCCTCCCACATAGTCTTGAGAGTCTGTAATATTTTCTTTGAGGAGCGAGCAATGGATCCAATGCCTTGCTATCAGGGTTAGTGATGTAATGGTGTACGGATGTGTCTAGGAAATTTTGCTTAAATCAGAAGCATGTTAACAGGCCACCACATTTTCACACATGTATTGTATTCGTTTGTAAGACTATTCTTTGGATGCTTATAATACATGTTGCTTTAACTTGTATTGAGACAATTGAACTATTTGAGTTGTTTTAGTACATATGTTGTTGGAAATGTGTTGTATTAGTTGTTAATGTTGTCTTGCCCATGTGGACTATTCCGCTAGACACTTAATATATTCATTCTCGTAAACTTGTTATAATGACCATCGCACTAGTGTGGACTATTCCGTTGGGTGTTTTACGTGCTATCTATTCACCTTGTGTTTGTGATTGCCACATCTGTGTGGAATACTTAGACATAAGTTGCACATGCCTTGTTGTGTTGTGTGTCTCTAACAGATTTGGGACTATTCCCTTTCGACTTGAGACTCACTCTCACCCTCCCCCTCTGCAGTGAAAGAACCTTGACACAAGCGACACTAAGCACTCACTAGGAACGCGAGCCTCGTTGTTCGAAGACTAAGTATACCACTCTCATGTGTTGACAAGAAAAAGATAAGGCATATCTTTAAGATAATGGAAATCGGGCCATCGTATTGGATGAGACTCCTATACAAAATAGTGTGTGGTCTAGTTAGAATTCGTATCAGGGAGATCCCTTGAATGTTGGTGGGTCCAGCACCGTCAACATTTCTAGTGCTAGAAGGAGGGCTAGATGATAAGTCGAGTCCTCACAACCTATTTTGAATCATCACATACTTATCATGACTAACCACATAATTTCTCTTCCAGAGTGTATGTCTTATGAAAACGACTTTGAAATCTCAGAAGAGCTTTGGAATAACTTGTCACCTAAAACATACGATGGTGGAGGCCAAGCAGTCTTTCTTAGACACAGAGCTGGCATTGTAGGCTCCTTTGAAAGGCATGAAATCTATTAATATTACATGACCTACACGTTGTTCACATACATGCTTCGAGAGAACCTACTGCATTGATGTGCCACGCTGCCCAAAAAATCTATTCACTCTTTCCATCATTTGATTACAGAGATAAAAAGTGCTTTCAATCATTTTGACCGTAAAGAACTCAATAAAGAAATTCTGAAATCATGGAAAGCACCTAATGAATCCATTGAACAATTTCACATACGCTTTTGTAATATTGCATCTCTATTTCCCGAAGATGAAATTGATTGGTAATTCCTTGATGGGAGATTTAACTATCTTCTTTACATATCCGAAAACCCATAATTATTAGAATCATTTGAATACATCCCAGTAGACCTCGGTGTTAGAGCTACTAAATCTAAGACGAACAAGGTTGTTGTCACAAGTGACTGTTCATCCTCTTCTCATCAAACAACTCTATCTCTGCAGTGTGAGGTAGGATAAGGTGTGCACACATCTGTTGAACAATCACATCCTCCTACCCCACTAATTCTTGATATTTGCACATATTTGGGTTGCAAACCTGTTGGTTGTCATGTGGACTGTTACCTCAACCTTTGTCCCCACATTTTATTGATCCTTCGAATTGTATTGTCTTATTTTCTTTTGTTTTGGACTCCACTCTTGTTGTGAACGAGGATCAAGTTGTCGACAGTGTTAGTGTTGTGCAACCAACCTGCGCTATCATTCATAATGAGTATGCGTGGAAATCTGAAGAAGAAGCTGCGGTGAAGGATGACTCCCTTCCATCCGTGCCTTATCTGCTTTATCCTGACATCCCTTGTGATTCTACCAATTTTGTTTTTCCCTGTGAAAACTCATCTCCCGATGTTTCTACTTCCGATCATTCACCAGACACATCGGATGTCAGCCTGTCATTACATTGCGGAGAGGTCACATCTTCCTCTAAAAATTCGTCCCATCTGTCATTTGTCCTTTTTGAAAACACAAAGGGTGAACTTCCTTGTTTCTCACCTACCACTCTACATGATTCATCAAATCACGAGGATGTCGATGAACAAACCTAATTTTATGATCGTGGTTGTTGTGATCTCTGTACATATTCGTTTGATCACGATGTTGATTCACTTGCTGTCAATCTTCCTAAGCCACTGGACTTTGATAAATATCTATTGACGAAGTGGAAACCCTGTAGGCTATCGAGGCACTTCAGCCTGAGCTAATGGTTATGTTAGGCCCTCGCTATCCTAAGGTTAGTTCCACTTCCGACCAAATTTTTTTTGAAACACCCAAGGCTCCTCATCACTCTCTGCTTCACATTGAAGATCAATCTAATACACATAGTTCACTTTCTCCACCCAAATTACATGATCCCATCACTCATGCCTTGGAGGAATCGTACACAATGAGCACACTTGCAAAGCATAATTTGTTTGTCTTTCTCATGCTTGATCCTATGTCGCAGTCCAAAGAGTGTGTATGTTTACCATTTGCACACAACACATCGCAACACCATGGTATTTCTGCAAAATGTTTGTTTTGTAAATTCACTCTTTTCTTTTCTGTGGATGCTTTAAAACTCAGAGTGTGTTGGCCTTCGTTGATCTATATTTCTTGCTCATTAGTTTACATGCATATCTTTCTTGTTCACCATGCCTTCGCCAACATGGGCTAGCGAATGTGCCTATGGATGCATTAGAAATATCACTTCACGTGAGTAGGCCCATGCATTGTTTAGCATAGGAGAAGGAGTAGTGTTTTATTTCTTACTTTGCCTTGCTTTTTTGTTTGCATGTTTGTTTTCTTGCTAACTTGGTTTGGTTTTCTTTCTTGCTTGATTTGCTTACTTTTTTTTTCTTTCATTTTACTTCTGCTTGCTTGTATCTGTAGGTTAGCCTCACTCGAAACCATGTTTTGCTCTCGAGACATGTTGAAAATCTAAGAGGACTTGTACAACTACCAACATCTGGTTATCTGTTGTCCTCTATCTTTATGAAAAACTTGTTATCTTCATTCGATGATGCCTTGATGGAAAATACATTCTGTTCAGAGTGAGTCTTGGTTTTTTTCTTTGCTTGCTTGTATCTGTAGGTTAGCCTCACTCGAAACCATGTTTTGCTCTCGAGACATGCTGAGAAAATCTAAGAGGACTTGTACAACTACCAACATTTGGTTATCTGTTGTCCTCTATCTTTATGAAAAACTTGTTATCTTCATTCGAGGATGCCTTGATGGAAAATACATTCTGTTTAGAGTGAGTCTTGGTGAAAACACAAAGCTTGCATTGTTAACTATTACTGCCTACTCTAATCGATTCTTTTGGGTTAACCCTTGTCAACTCATTCAAGTAGAGTAAGGTGAGGGGGAAAACCTTAACAAGTAAGTCAGAGGTTTATATAACATACTTCTATGAAGGAACAACCTCTTCTACTCTAAATAAGTTGGGATCCCTCTTTCGTCTCTGAAATAAATAAGTGCATATGCACAATTCTTTGAAAAAAAGAAAAAAAATAAAAAAAATAAAAATGAATAAGGCGAAATAAGAGAAATGATTCATGTGCAGAGAGGTGATAAAAGTAACTCCATCGGGGTACTAACCAGGATCGCTAACAGTGTAGCAATTTTTGTGTTCCTGCGTGACTCCGTCGGGGTATTTTCCAGGCCTACTGGTAGCGGAGCAACACTAGATATGAAACTTAAAATCTGACAGTTATATTACTTGTGCATCAATATACCCCTCATCCTCAATCAAAACAACTAAGTTGACTTGTATTGGAATTTGTGCTAACTAATCAAGAGAATGGCAGGGACTAGATCTATCACAAAAGCTAGTGTGGAAGCCATCACAATAAAGGAATCGAACAATACTTCCGAAAGGGTTAGACTCACTTTTCACGAAACAAGGTCAATACAGAGAGTTGGAGTCCTACCAGTGTGTCACCAATGTTGTAGCGACTACAACAACCCTCCAAAATTTTGTCTTGCATGAAAATTTTGGAGCCTACCTTGGATCCTATGATTGATCGTCCTTGGTCACTTGTCAGTAAGCTGATGATATCAAGCTTTCCCCCTTGATCTTAAGAGTTTGTCATGTTATCATCTTTATGCAGCATGTGTCATCTTTGGGCATAAGGATTGTTGTTTGTCATCTAAAGGGAATGTTGTTTTGCTTCAAGGGAAAGCATGCGTGCATGAGTTGCTAGCATCCCATAGACATGTTTCACACTCACTTCACGCACTCTTGTCATGAAGTTTGTTGCATCAAGAAAAGTATGTTTTATACATTCTAGATGGTCTATGTTGTATCACAAAGTGTTTTTGTGCGATCACAGCCAAGTATTATTGATATTTACATATGTTTCACTGATCTCACACTTCGCCATTTTCTCGAGCAACCTAGCCTCATCCAGCTTCCCGAAACAGTGCACTTTGCTTTTGTAGCCCTCAAGCTTCCTCCCTTGCCTGCTAAAATCCTGCAGTGTGTAGAGACCCCAACAATCCTTGGCATCCAAAACTGCGTAGTGGTTTCCTTCAGTATCCTTCCCCCAATCAAAATCCATGGTCAACAAAAAATACACAGTGTTCTTCCTTAGCTGCTCAATCTGCCTTGCAGCCTGAAACTGTGCAGATGTGTCCTCCCAGAACCCTTCCCACAGTAGTGGCTTGCATCCAGAAACTATGCAGTATTTCCTCCTAGCTTCCTAGGCTGCATTACACTCATAAATTGCGTAGAGGTGTCCTCCCAAGACCCCCATCCCGCAATAGTGTACTGTGCCTCAAAATTGCATAGTGTTGTCCAAGCTTCCCTATTTGTCTTGCATGCATAAATTGCACAGATGGGCCTCCTAGGGCCTCATTTCGGTAGTGACCATTGTTCGATGAAACAACATTGATTTATCTCTTAGTGACAATAAGAAAAGGTGATATGCTGAGATCACTCCCAAGGAGTTGAAGAGAAGGACCAAGAATACTAAGTGATGTTAAAGGTTAGGACCGCGTGCAAACTCTGTTAGATGCATGATCATCTAGAACACCTTTCAAAGTACACCTCTTAGTTGATTTTGTAGGACTGATTGTTAGTGTCATATCATCATGCCTTTAATAACATGCATGTGTGCAAACATAAAAGTCATTCCATGTGTTTCCTCTACATGTCTTGCTTCCTTTTTGCTTATTTGACGAACTGTCATCTTCAACATGTTGATTGTTATGTCATGATTGCGAGCTTGTTCTGGTGATGTGAATTTTTGTGTATGAGTTGTGTTCTCTATGTAAACATCTATCACACTCACACACAATGTTGTAAGAAATGTCCGCAAGTGTCGTCACGGTTGTATGACGATCTATCTCAAGTGTCGCACTTGTTGCTTTCACCCTTTCCTCAGTCACACTAAGACATGTTGTCTTGTTGGTTTGAGGTGTCTTGTCATCGAGTCATGTTGAGTCTGTGTTCACAAGGTCATGTATACATGAGTTCACTCAGTCACACACTTAGCCTTTTTTCTGAAAATATGTTGATCAGACCACCCTCCATCAGTTAGACCTCCATTGAGATGCACTGCGCAGTCTCATCACTTGGTGACGAAGTATTGT
This sequence comes from Pinus taeda, assembly GCA_000404065.3. NCBI lineage: Eukaryota > Viridiplantae > Streptophyta > Pinopsida > Pinales > Pinaceae > Pinus > Pinus taeda. Next base: position 58,732 of record APFE030337715.1, on the reverse strand, counting down.
TGCCCAGAATTGCACAGAGATTGAGACTACCTCCTAGGTAGTATGCACTGTGAAATCTTGGAATTGACTTGGCTAAATGTCACCTAGAACTGTGCATAAGTTGCCCAAGAAGCTATCTCAATATGCGCTCCCCACAAGCCTATCTATCAAGCCTCCTGCTGGTCTACCGAAGAACTTGACTGGGCAATGACCCTAGGCTTCACTCCTCCCAAAGTTATGCAAAAGTTTTCAGCCTACTTGCCTTCACTGACTGAAGAAATTACATAGACAAGAGGGATAAACACCCGCTGCCTGTCACTGCACTTTCTCTGAAAATTGTGTAATTCTATCAGTCAGTCTCCTTGCTAGCCAACCTGCTACTCCTTCTGAAAATTACATAGCTTTCTTGGACTGTACACCAACTTCCAGGCACCTCGCTCAACCCGAAAACTACGTAGACATGTCTTGCGTGACTGCCTCCCAGTTCTACGCATTTTTTGCTAGTAAGCTCCCGCAACCTGCTCCAAAATTCCTCTAAAAATCTTTGTAGTTTTCATTGGCAGTGTTCCCTACTGCCCGCACTGCCTTCCTAGAAAAATTGTGCAGTTCTGCCTCCCAGTTGAGCCAGATCCCGCAGAATGTCACTATTATCCCAGACTGCTCAACTCAATCTCTTAGTGATCTCTACACAATTTTTCTTAAAAATACCCTGTAGCCCCGCATCTCGACTGAAATGTGGTTTGAGTAGTTTCAGAGCCTTGTCCTCTCTCTCAATCACTGGAACCCGAAAATGAAAGATGATGCATCATAGTACACTAAGGGATTTTTGGATTTGATGCCGTATCTTCATGAGTGACTGCAGAAACAAGTACATGGATGAGACATGGCACGACGATGAACAAGATAAACAAGATAAACAAGGAGCGCATGCTAGAAGACTTGCTCGTGGTTGGACGAACACGCAAAGCATACCAAGTAGCAAGAGAAGGAGACACATGCGCATACATGAACTATCAAGCGAACACCAAGACCATTGAAGACTCCACCCACTCTGCCATGCGGAGGTGAAGCTATGGTACACCACGGGCATGCTCATTAATCAACAACACAACAACTCGACACAAACAACATAGCCAACATGTGAATACTTGCAGTGTCATGTCGAGTTGTGTCATGAGTCGCCTAAGCCACATCACTACTTTGGGCTATAACTGTGTAATCAATGTAATGTAATGTGGAACTCCATGAGACCGGTAGATGAAGTCAAAGAGTCATGTTATTTGAACAATCATGAGGGAATTCGAACATTCACAAGGGTTTTCTTCACCCTTGTCTATATATACCCCTCATTTGTACATGCAAAGGAATTTTCACCTTGGGTCCTCCCACATAGCCTTGAGAGTCTATAATCTTTTCTTTGAGGAGCGAGAAGTGGCTCTAATGCTCTGCTATCGGGTTTAGTGATGTAATGGTGTACGGATGTGTCTTGGAACTTTCGCTTAATTCAAAAGCTTGTTAACATGTCAACACATTTTCACACATGTATTGTATTCATTTGTAAGACTATTCTTTGCATGCTTGTAATGCTTGTTGCTTTAACTTTTATTAAGAAAATTGAACTATTTCGGTTGTTTTAGTACACATGTTGTTGGAAATGTGTTGTATCAATTGTTAACATTGTCTCACCCATGTGGACTATTCCACCAGGCACTCGACAGATTCATTCTTGTAAACTTTTTATAACGACCATCGCACTGATGTGGACTATTCCATTGGGTATTGTACGTGCTATCTGTTCACCTTGTGTTTGTGACTGTCGCATCTATGTGGACTACTCCACCGGAAGTTGCGCATGTCTTGTTGTGTTGTGTGTCTCTAGCATAGTTGGGACCATTTCATTTCGACTTGAGACTCACTCTCACCCTCTCCCTTTGTAGTGAAAGAACCTTGACAGAAGCGAAAATAAGCACTAAGTCCCAAGCACACGAACCTCGTTGTTTGAAGACTAAGTATACCACTCTCATGCGCTGACAAGCAAGAACTAAGCCATAGCTTTAAGATAATGGCAATCGAGCCATCGTATTGGATAGTACTCCTTCACCAAATGGTGTGAGGTCTAGTTGGGACTTCATATCTAGGAGATCCATTGAATGTTGGTGGTTCCAACACCGTCAACAGAGCTGCACTTTTAATTTTGAATTTGTTGAAAAATGTGCAACAAGAAATGTTAAATTTAGAATGTGCTAAAAATAGACCTACTAAAAATAGCATGTCTAAAAATAGCAGTTTGGCCACTGAGGTCATTGGCCACATTGGGTGAGAGGTGAAACTGCTAAAAATAGAAAGTTCTAAAAATAGCATTTCTAGGTCCCTTCCTATTTATAGCAGTCCCTAGTCTATCTATAAGAAGTAAAATTAATTTTGGTCTTAATAGCAGTTGGAAATATTAATTAATTAATTCAGTTGAGTTAATTAGTCAAGGAAATTCGAATTTGAAGTCTTTGTGAGCATGCACATGAGTTGTCCCACTGATTGAGGACTTTATCCTTAATTTCCTCCACTGATTGAGGGAACAAGCATGAGTTCTATAATGAGAGAATCAGTTGACTTAGTTCTAACTAGTCAAGTACAATTAGATTATTTTAACAAGTTGTTAAAATAATAAAATATAGTTTGTTAATACTTGCATGCATGTGACAACTATTATTTTAGATAACTGAGGGTTCACTCATTGATAACTGTTGCATGTCATTTCTGTCAGAGACCCAGTTAAGATAAGATGTGGGACAGTGTACTATCAGTTGCTTGGAATTTCTAGTAAGTATTCCTTGCATGGAGAAGGATCTATTATAGGAGATTGGAGGACTTGTCGCCTATATATTGAGGCCTAGGTAGTCCATGATTTTCATCTTCTAATTGAAGATCATCAGGATCTTCTGATTACAGAGAGAGCAGGATAGCTATTGAGCTGATTCTTTTTGTATGCTGTTGAGGATCTCCACTTGATTGATAATACAGAGTTGGGGTTTTATGCTGGTGCTTTCCCCAGTGATATATTCTGTGTTATGTGTGATTGATTGCTTCTTATCAGTTATATTTGTTCATGCTTGATGTTGCTCATGGTTGATTAAGCTTCCACTAAATTGTTTGTAGAAGTAGATCAAGTGTTTTGCTTTAGTAAATTGCATTACCAAGTGATCTACTGGTGGGAAATTTCTACATGGTATTAGAGCTAGCTGATTTGTAGAAAAAATTCTACATGGTATCAAAGCTAGCTGATTTGTAGAAAAATTCTACAAAATTCTACATGGTATCAAAGCACAAGTTATCAAGGAAGAACAATATACTGAGAGGAGATTTCAAAGTTTTAAGTTTTTGGCCAAGAGTTTGCAGAGAAGATCTAAAAATTTCTGTACAAAATTTTCATAAACAAATTGCAGATTTGGATTCCTTGCAGAAAAATACCCAAATTTTTTTTTTTTGGCTAAATCGGAGTTCAGATGAGGGAGATATCGCTGATTTAAAATCATCTCCTTTTCTAGAAAATTTCGTGACGGCAGAAAAGTGGAAATAGATTGGTGTGCTAGCCAAGTAACTGTATGCATTTGAGGTACAAGATGCATGCAAAGCCTTGAGGAGCAAGGCAAAGGTTAAAGACTTGGTGGTTGAGAGGGAGGGTATATTACCTCTCAACATGCAGAACTAGGAGAAGTCTCAGACGATTATGGAGGAGCCACGGTCGGTGCAGCAGCTTCAAGAGGTTGTGGAGCAACCACAACAGAGGACGTTGAGTGGAGATCGAGTAGAGACATCTACTCATGTAGAGACCTCCACTAGGGGGAAAATTCGAGCCAGGTGGGCTGAGGGATCACATGCAGCCATACTCCAGGTAGGAGGTGGGGCAATATAGAGTGATCGTCCCAAGGAGGAGGGGAAGGATCCTTGAGGTAACCAACCTCTTGGATGAGACCTTGCTACAGGAGCCCCGATGTGGAGTGGCAGGAACTGAATGATTGGGTAGAGATAGATGCGGATGGAGCGGCAGAGAGAGCGACAATGCAAGGAATCCTAGGATAGCGCATAGCTAGTAGGCTGCAACAATGCGAGAGGCACAAGTGTTTTGCACAGTGCTAGGTGGAACAGAGAGGTGTGCAATGGTGAGATATGCATGGAGATGTTGTAGTAGCACAAATGTCAGAGAGGGAGCACTTGTTAGCAGTAGGTAGAGCTTCAGCATCAGAGTATGTTCCTAGCCCAGTAGAGCGGTCAGTTGGGAGTGTTTTTGTTCCAAGTGTTGTTGGAGCAAGTGGATTGGGTAGATGTGTTGCATGTAGAACATTCCAGAGTAACAGGATCAGGTTCGAGAGAAGGCCTTTCTTGTTGAGAGGGAGTGTTGAAAAATGTGCAACAAGAAATGTTAAATTTGGAATGTGCTAAAAATAGACGTGCTAAAAATAGCATGTCTAAAAATAGCAGTTTGGCCAATGAGGTCATTGGCCACATTGGTTGAGAGGTGAAATCGCTAAAAATAGAAAGTTCTAAAAATAGCATTTCTGGGTCCCTTCCTATTTATAGCAGTCCCTAGTCCATCTATAGGAAGTAAAATTAATTTTGGTCTTAACAACAGTTGGAAATATTTATTAATTAATTTAGTTGAGTTAATTAGTTAAGGAAATTCAAATTTGAAGTCTTTTGAGCAAGCACATGAGTTGTCCCATTGTTTGAGGAATTTAACCTTAATTTCCTCCACTGATTGAGGGAATAAGTATGAGTTCTATAGTGAGAGAATCAGTTGACTTAGTTCTAACTAGTTAGGTACAGTTAGATTATTTTAATAAGTTGTTAAAATAATAAAATATAGTTTTTTAATGCTTGCATGCATGTGACAACTATTATTTTAGATAATTGAGGATTCACTCATGGATAACTCTTGCATGTCAGTTCTGTCAGAGACCCAGTTGAGATCAGATGTACGACATTGTACTATCAAATGGTTGGAATTTCTAATAAGTATTCCTTGCATGTAGAAGGATCTATTATAGGAGATTGGAGAACTTGTGGCCTACATATTGAGGCCTAGGTAGTCCATGATTTTCATCTTCTGATTGAAGATCATCAGGACCTTCTAATTACAGAGAGAGAGCAGGATAGCTCTTGAGTTGATTCTTTTTGTATGTTGTTGAGGATCTCCACTTGATTGATAATACAGAGTTGGGGTTTTATGTTGGTGCTTTCCCCAATGATATATTCTGTGTTATGTGTGATTGATTCCTTCCTATTAGTTATATGTGTTCATGCTCGATGTTGCTCATGGTTGATTAAGCTTCTGCGAAATTGTTTGTAGAAGTAGATCAAGTGTTTTGCTTTAGTACATTGCATTACCAAGTGATCTACAGGTGGGAAATTTCTACATGGTATCAGAGCTAGCTGATTTGTAGAAAAATTCTACAAAATTCTACAGAATTTATATGTAATCAAATGCTTCTGAATTTTGTCAATTTGTTTCTACTGCATGTCAGATGTACTGTTGGCCCACAGTTCACAATCATATAGAATCAATGGAATCACTAGAAGCCCAAAAAGAGTTTGAGTGGTTTTACAATCCCATAACTCTGCCTCTCTACACCTATTTTTAAAAGCATAAAATGATTTCCAACCCCCTAAAGTTATTTTCTTTCCACAACCATCCCAACTTAGATTTTGGTTGAAGTCAATTCCGAGTTATTTGTAATCCGCAACTTCTTCCAGAATTTTGCCTTCAAAGTAGAACTTATGTTGGTTATGTTTTCTTTTTTAGAGAAAACCACTACTTTCATTTTGCTAATATTGACTTGTGTCCCCACCCTTCTTAAAAAATGCTCAAGGTATAGTAAGTTCTCTTGCAAACCAAGAGCAGATTTAGCAATCAGAATAAGGTCATCTGCATACAAAAGAAGCCTTATAACAAACTTTCCTAGATAGATACCATCACCCCATTGCGAATTTAAGCTCATCGATATATAATACAAAAGGGTTAGGAGACAGTGGGAAAACTTGTTTGACTCCGATATCGCTTCTAAATTTTTTAGAAATGCCTACTGAAGTTATAATTTTGACTTTCACCTCTTCATATAGCCTATGCACAACTGCTCTCAAATGTTTAGGAACCCCAAGTTCCTCCATTATGTGCCAAAGCTTATCCCTAGGAACTGTGTCAAATGCTTTTACGAAATCAACAAAGCAACAAAATACTTCTTCCTTTTTCTCCCAAAAAATTTCAATGATGTGCCTTAAAGTTATACAATGATCAACTGTGGAATGTTTAGGTCTAAAACTCTCTTTCCCTTTAGCACGCTTATCTGTTTCCTTTGCCCACTTTCTGATTTTATTTTCTAGCATGCTTCCAAATAACTTTTCAAAAAAAGGGTTTATCATTATGGTCCTAGAATTGGAGGGATTATTGACGTCACCACTCTTGAAAAGAGGTATTGCCATACTAGTTTTCCAATATGTGGGGAACCCCTGTTGTATGATGTTTTTGAAAATTTTTGTAATGTGAGGTGCAAGAATCTTTGACCCCCACTTTAGATACTCTGCTTGGAGTTCAGCTAAGTCTTTTTATTTTCCAGCACCCAACTTCTTGATACCCATCTCTACCTCTTGCACCGTGAAGAGTTCAGTATCAGTGTTGACCAAGGGGGGAGGGTAAACCTTGGGATCCTTCTCATAGAGTTGTCTTACATATTCAAACCATTTAGAAGTTGTAATACTATTTTCAATTTTCATATTTCTCTGTTGGAGCTCCTTCCAAAATAATTTAGGATTATTTTTCCCAAGGAAGATTAATTCTGCCCCCCTTGAAACTATGAAATCAACCTTTTTCTTTCTTAATATCTGCTTGTAATCTTTGAGTTTTATGCTATCCTTGTTTGACTCTTTCCACATTCTCCTTGCTTTTTTCATTCCTTGTCAATCCAAGAATTAACCAAAAATTAATTTGCTTCAAACTTTTTAATTATATGAATATGAACCTTATCTTTGATTGTCATTTTGTTAAGTTGTCTATAATCTAGACACATATGCCATGAACCATATTTTTTGATAACCATCACGACCAGTGAAGAGCAAGCACTCTGGCTAGGTTGAATAATGCTTGCCTCTAAGATTTCTTGAAGCATATGCTCAATATCACTATTTTGTACATGTGGATAAGTGTAAGGCCTAGTGTTAGGTGGTACACTTCCTAGTTGCAAATGAATAACATGGTCATGATCTTGGGTAGGTGGAAGACCGTTAGTAATTTTTCCAAATACCTTAGAATGATTGTTAATAACTTTTTGGAGATCCAGTAGAGTAGAGGATATATATGTTTGACCATCTGGTGAGCACAAATGTGCAATTACTCCTTGGTGTCCCTTTTTTAGCAATTTTATCATGCTATTAGAGCTTATTGCCTTACTGGGTTTCCCTTACATAACTCTAAGATCAATGTCCTTTCCTTCTAAGAAAAATCTTATAAAAATAACTTGGAAATTAAGGGAAATTTCTCCCAATAATTGTAACCATTGGACCCCTAATACAACATTAGCACCACCTATTTGGATTGCAATAATTGGACTAACTAAAAATTACTCCCCATATTCAGCTTAATATTATGGCACATCCTTGAACAATTTATGCTACCTCCATTTGCAATCATTACTTGAAGTTCTGGTGTTGGATCTACAAAGTAATTAATATGTTTTCCCAATTTGTAATTGATGAAGTTATTGATACTACCTGAATCAATCAATAATATTCCCTTTTTACTTTTTTAAATGTCCTTCTATCTTGAGCCTTTGTAGGGTACTTATACTAACCAATGCATGACAATATATTGTTGGAGTGGTCTTTTCTAGCTTTAGATCTTGCAAAGTTTCCACTTATTGATCTTCTTCATCTTCATAGTCTATGTAGAATAATTTATTCTCACTACATTTATGCCCCTTACTATAGTTATCACAATTGAAACATATTCCATTTTCTCTTGTTTCATCCTTATGTTAAGGATTCAACCTTGATGGTTTAGGGGAGGGAGCATGGATTTATCTATAAGTAATAGTGACCAATTTTCTAGTGTCCATATTTTTAATTTCAACTTTTCTTGGAAAATAAAAAGCATGCTGTAGAGATTTAGGTTCAAAGAGACAAACCTCATGTTGGATGCTTTCCCTTAAAGTTCCCATAAATATGTCTAACAAATTATCCTTTGAAATATTCTTTACTCGTAGTCTCAATTTTTGGAATTATTGAATGTGCTTTGTAATTCGACCTTTTTGTCGAAGATTTACCAATTGACTGAAAAATGTATTGCTCTTAATATTCCCATAATGTGCTATCAATTCTACTACAAAAATTGACCAAGATATAATATAATCTTTTTTCTTTTAACAAAGCCATTGATACCATACATATTGGTCTTGTTCTAAAAACATGGATGTGATTTACCTTTTATAAGGATGCCACTTGGTGTAGACCAAAGTATTTCTCCTTCTAAATAATATCCATGTTACATGATGATTACCATTAAACTTAATCATATTGATCTTTATAATATGGTGGTTCCTTGACGTTGACTTGAAGCCTTGATCATGTGGATCTTGGATTGAAAATTATTGATTATACCATATTTGTTCTCTCCAATTGTGATATCTTACTCCCCACATGAGATTAATTATCAACACCCCGCTTCTCCTTATGTTCATGATTTTCTTGTATCTCTACATCTCATTTAGGGAGATTTTTTGATATAATGTTTTGTAATTCTTTTATTTCTTCCCTGATGGATTTTTTCATTTATTCCTTATTTTCATTCATCTTCTTTTTTATCTCTTCTTTATTTTCATTCATTATCTTTTATATTCCTTCCTTATTTTCATTCATATTATTTTCCATTTCTCTTTTAAGTTTTTTCTTGAAAATATGATAAATCCACCTTTTTCAACATACTACCATCCATTTCATTAACTTTCTTCTCTAATTGAGATAATATAAATTCTAAGTATTTAATTTCCTCATGAATCAAGGATTAGGCTTCAATAAAGTTAATTGGTGTAGTAACTTTCTTTAGAGGCACATTGGAAAATAATAGTAATACTCCTCTTTATCACAACTTTCAATCACAAAAAATGGGTTGTTATAATAAAAAATTAGGTCACCTATAAGTTACATACCGTAATTTGGATAATAATTAAATGGTTGATGTTTTTCTTGATATAAATTTTATATTTGATTCCTTTTGGATATGAAACTTTGGCCTGTAATACTCTGATATGTCTTTTCTACACCTCTAAACATAGACTTAGAATACCTATTAGGTGACCAATACCAAGAAGCCTCCCTTGTGCTTAAAGTATACTAAATAGAAAGAGGTGGTGTGTTGTGGTGACAATGGGCCTCAACCTCATTGTTGTATCCTAGTATGGCTCTTGTCTTGTGAGCCCCCTCACAAGAATTGCTAGATTTTGAGGCAACAAAACCCATGCATAATCTTCTACAAATGGTTCCATATGGGGTAGTTAAAAGAATCATAAGACTAGAATACAAAAGCCTCAAATATGTTAGAAAAATATGAATTCCTCCAATGTTGTCAATCACCCACTCAACTAGTGAAGAGTTCCACATTATTAGAAAAGTTGGATATTTTTTTATGCCTCATAAATATTTGCACTCATAGATTCCCAAAGGTGATCCAATAAGTCTCTCACCCCTATGTTGATACTTCATATCTCCATCATTATAGGCCAAACAATTCAAAAATTCATACATAAAAGGATGTTCTAATTACTTTTATGAAACCATATATTGGAGAAATGCATCTATGCTCATATGTTTCTATGGTTCTTAGCAAGACCATTGGTTGCATGCATCCTAGATTATTTTTTTATGATCAATTTTGTTGATGATGGTTAAGTAGCATATGCTCATTACCTAGTGACCTCATAATGAATTTTATGCACCTAGTAGTATGATAAGATGTTCAAGTTTTGCAAATAAATGCTGAGATTGTTTCATAAGCCAATTTAGAGTATCAAATGTTGCTCCACAATTATCTAGCTCAATTGCATAATTCAGTGTTGCTCATAGACAATTGGTCGTGTAGTACAATGATTTTATTTTCATTATCCCCCATTCCATAAATTTAACTTATGGTTTTATTTGCAAATTTGTTCTTGTATTAAGAATAAAGTTAGTCCTCATTTCATTTTGCACACCAACTTCCTTAGCTTTTGAATTTCAACATGCAACCTCCAATTAGTATACAACATCCAAATCCTTACCTTTACTTTTCCAAATCAATTCGGCACTTAGCCAAAATATCCACACTTTAGCACTCTTTTATTTTGCTCATCCATTTTAGAGATGAAGACTATACAGCCACACATGGTTAAACATGAAGCATTTTTCTTTAGGGTTTGTGGCTTTTCATAACTCTTGTATGGTTTAAAATTGCTTTGAAGGATTCCAAAAAGTGTTTGATAGAGTTATGAGGGATCCATTATTCCAAAGAATCTGTGACATTCCTTGGTAGCCATCATGAGATTGTATGAGTCAATGTTGGGATGCCTTAGGATGACACATGACCTTTCTAACTATAGGTTTTAAACCCATACAAAAATTACCTACATACGAATTCTAAAACCCAGAAAATAAACAATGTGAGAGCATAACACATAAAACACATATACACAGAGATTTCCCCTGGATCCCAAAACCGAGACTACCAGATTGATTTTTCATTATGTTCCTTTCAATGTTATAATACTATACATGCTGAAGCATCCAATACCATGGACCAAAAACCATTGCGTCGAAAAAACATGTGCAAAAATCATGCACAAAACCATAGGTGGGTCCGCCCAACCTAACACAGGGTCCAAAACCAAAATTTTCTGGGGCACTGCCCTAGACCCCATAAAGTAGGGTTATGGGTACACCTCAAACCCCCTATGACCCCCCTTGCTACACAATCGGCGCAACGAAGGGGGGCTTCACCCCCCCCTCTAACCCCCTGATTAACTACGTGGGCTAGTTGTGGAAAGAATATAACACAATGCAACATTCTCCCACTTGTTGTTTGATTTCCACAGGGGGCCACAAGAGAGCTTAGTCATTTTTCCATCCCTAAAATGCCCATTGTCTCTCTACTCCAAGAGAACTTCTCAGAGCTCATAGATTTTGTCAATGCATCTGTAGTATTCTTCAAAGTGTCCACCTTTACCAACAACACCTTTTTGTCTTCTATCATATCCCTCACAAAGTGATACTGAAAATCAATGTGCTTTTTCTTTGAATGATATGCATGGTTCAAGAGAATTACACTTTGGCTGTCACAGTCTATCCTTATAGCTCCTTGCACTAACCCCATACTTGAACACAATATCTACAACCAAACTGCTTCCTTGCTTGAATGAGTGGTTGCCATGTATTCTACCTCTTTAGTTGATAGTGCCACTATAGATTGTTTCTTACTTATCCAATTGACTGCACCTCCAAATAGGTTAAACACATACCCACTTGTAGATCTTCTTTAATCCAGATCTCCAGCCCAGTCTACATCAACAAAGCCACGAATATCCAACATTCTGTCCAATCCTGATCTTCCTTGGTAGCACAAACCATAATCATTAGTGCCACGCAAATACCTAAAAACCCACTTCACTGCTGTCATGTGCTTCTTCCCTGGTTTTGACATAAACCTGCTCAATACTCCCACTACATGTGCAATGTCTGGTCTAATACAGACCATTGCATACATCAAGCTACCGATTGCACTTGCATATGGAACACGAGACATGTCCTCTTCCTCTTCTTGCGTCTTGGGACACTGTTCAGCAGATAACCTCACACCTACAGGAATAGGAACCTTCACTGATTTACTATCCTACATATTAAACCTTTGCAGTATTGTCTCAACATACTTCCTCTGGTTTAACCATAGCTTTCTCTTTTCCCGATCTCTTTTGATTTCTATGCCCAAAATATAGTTTGCAGCACCAAGATCTTTCATGTCGAATTTGGAAGACAATTGGATCTTCAAATCCTGGATAATTTCTTTGTCATTTCCAACAAGCAACATATCATCCACATACAAGACCAGATAAATAACACGGTCACCAATTAATTTAAAATACACACAATGATATGCTTTGCTTCTGGTGAAGCCAAGTCCCCGTATAAATGTATCAAATTTCTGATACCACATCCTTGGTGACTGTTTTAACCCATACAGAGACTTCTTTAACTTGCATACTAGTTCTCTCTTACCCTTCACCACAAAGCCTTCAGGTTGCTTCATGTAGATTTCCTCTTCCAAATCCCCGTGAAGAAATGTTGTCTTCACATCCATCTGTTCTACCTCAAAAATCAAAAGTAGCAGCAACAGATAAAAGTAATCTAATAGAAGTTACCTTGGCAACAGGAGAAAAAATATCACCAAAATCAATTCCCGGCACCTGGTATAACCTTTTGCTACCAACTGAGCTTTGTATTTCTCCACCGTTCCTTTCGCATTTGTCTTCTTCTTGAACACCCATTTGTTGCCAATGGGTTTCCTTCCAGCCGGCAACTCCACCAGATCTCAAGCCTCATTTTTGTGCAAAGATGCCATTTCATCAACCATGGCATCTTTCTAGAGGTTTCCATCCTCTACTACTTCCTTCACAGTTCTGGGATCATCGTCAGTAATAGATAAAGCAAAATTTGAAGAGAAAGTAGATGGACTATACCTTTCTGGCTGCCTTCTTTCTCGAACTGATCTTCTCACACCCGGAGTTTATGGCTCTTCATATTTTGATTCCTCCTATGTTGTAAAGTCTGATTCTTCCTCCCTAAGCTCAAACTCTATCTTCTTAGGTTCCTTCGGTTTGACTTCATGTTTAATAACATCTTTTACCTCTTTGAACAACACATCTCGCCTGTACACAACCGTCTGTGTGACTAGGTTCCAAAGTTTATAGCCCTTTAAACCATCCTTATACCCAATAAAGATGCACTTTTCATATTTACTATCCAACTTGGTTCGCTTCTCCATTGGAACATGTACATATGCATCACATCCAAATACCCTCAAATGTGAAAGAGAGGGTTCCTTAGCAATCCATACCTATTGTGGAGTCTTATCCTCCAACACTGATGAAGGTGACATGTTGACCAGGTAACATGCAGTATCCACCGCCTCTGCCTAGAATTCCTGTCCTAACCCGGCACCACTGAGCATGCTTCTTGCCCTTTCCATCAACGTTTTATTCATTCTTTCTGCAACTCCATTTTGCTAAGGTGTATGTGGAGTAGTCTTCTATCGTGCTATACCACACTTGTTACAAAATTCTTCAATTTCCTTGCTGCAAAACTCTCCACCATTATCTGTCCTCAGCACCTTGATCTTCTTCTTTGTCTGATTTTCCACGAGAGCCTTAAATTCTTTAAACTTGTTAAAGGCTTCAGATTTCTTCTTAAGGAAATATATCCATGTATTCCTCGAGAAGTCATCTATAAATGATACATAGTACACAGACTTACCCAGTGATGGAACCTTCATAGGTCCAAACACAT